>PVHP010016868.1:0-35246 GCA_004024765.1 Zapus hudsonius | reverse complement strand
TGCTGAAGGCATTAATCACCTTCAAGAGGTTACTGATACTATTCTTTGGGTCTGATATATAAAGGATCATGTCATCTGCAAAGAGGGATAGTTTAATTTCTTCCTTTCTGATTTGTATCCCTTTTATGCCCTTCTCCTGTCTTATCACTTGGGCTAGAACTTCAAGCACTATGTTAAAGAGCAGTGGTGAGAGTGGGCATCCTTGTCTTGTTCCTGAATTGACTGGGAACTCTTTGAGTCGTTCCCCATTGAGAATGATCTGTGCTTTAGGAGTTTTGTAAATTGTCTTTATTAAATTGAGGTATAGGCCATCTATGCCTATTCTTTCCAAAGATTTGAAATGAAGTAGTGTTGAATTTTGTCAAAAGCCTTCTCCGCATCTATTGAGATAACCATGTGGTTTCTGTGTTTGAGCCGATTAATGTGATGTATTACATTTATCGACTTGCGTATGTTGAACCATCCCTGCATCTCTGGGATAAAGCCAACTTGGTCAGGGTGGATAATAGTTTTGATGTAGCGTTGTATCCGGTTTGCTAGGACTTTGTTCAGGATTTTTGCATCTAAGTTCATCAGAGATATGGGTCTATAGTTCTCTTTTCTTGTTGCATCTTTGCCTGGTTTGGGGATTAGGGCAATGGTAGCTTCATAGAAGGTGTTTGGAAGCCTTTTCCCTCTTTTTCTATGCTTCTAACAAGCTTCAGAAGGAGTGGTTTCAGCTCTGTGATGAAGGCTTGGTAGAATTCAGCTGAGAAACCATCTGGTCCTGGACTTTTCCTTTTGGGAAGGTTTTTGATTACATCTTCAATCTCTGTGGATGTGATAGGTTTATTTAGTGCTTTTATCTGCTCTGGGTTAAGCTTTGGCAGTTGGTAGATGTCCAAAAACTTATCCATTTCTTCCAGGTTCTCTAATTTTGTGGAGTAGAGGTTTTGGAAGTATGACCTGATGATTCTTCCAATGTCTTCAGGATCTGTTGTGATCTCCCCATTGTCCTTTCTGATTTTGTTGATTTGGGCTTTCTTATTTCTTCGTTTGATAAGATTGGCCAGGGGTTTGTCGATCTTATTAACTTTTTCAAAGAACCAACTCTTTGATTTATCTATTTTCTAATCGTTTTCTTTATTTCGAATTCATTAATCTCAGCTCTGATTTTAACTATTTCCTTTCATCTTGCACTCCTTGGGTTAGCTTTTTCCATCTGTTCCAATGATCTTAGGTGGGTGGTTAGGCGATTGATTTGAGACCTCTCTGTCTTTGATATGAAGGCATTTAGCGCAATGAACTTTCCCCTCAGGACCGCCTTCATTGTGTCCCACATGTTCTGGTAAGATGTGTTATCATCATCATTTATTCCTAGGAAATTCTGAATTTCCTGTTTTATTTTTTGGATGACCCAATCATTTTTTAGGAGCAAATTATTCAGGAGCCAATACTTTGTGTATTTTCTGGATCCTGTTCCATTGTTAACTTCTACCTTTAACGCACTATGGTCTGATATGATGCAAGGAACTACATCGATCTTCTTGAATTTGTGTGCAGGTTACCTCATCTGCTGTGAGTTCATGAGTATGGCAGTATTAATGACGGGTAAAAGTTTCCTGAGGGTGGGAGTTGTTTTCGTCTGAGGCACAGCCGCTGGTAAGTGATGAGGAGACCAGTGGGATGATGGGCTCTGGACCTGCAGCATTCCAACAGCTCTACAGTGAGCCTTGACTGTGTAACTCAGGTGTGATTTCTTTCTCTGCTGGGAACTTTACTTCACAGCAGATCAAGGAAGACCAAGGCCAGGGATGAACCAGGCTAATGATGGTCAGAGCCCTGGAAAGCGATCAGTGGGATTGATACAAACACTAATTTGTGACTTTCCTTGGTTCTGTGACTGGTTCACATCACCACTTCCATGGTAGATCATATCATTTGGGACCATGTGAATCTGTGTTCTTGGGCGATGGCTGTGCATATTCAGCTTACAGTAAACCATCTCTTATTCCCTGTGGAGTGAGAACTGTTTTTGTGTCCACAGATCCCCTAAGCAAGACAGGGCTTCACTCTTCATGGTCACTGGGGCAGCTCCATGTCCATTGTCAGGTTTGTGGCTTATGGTAAACATGGATGTGAACTGAAAAAAGCAGTATGAGAAAATTTGAGGCTTTGGAGTTTAAACACACATTGAAATTCATTGAATGCTTATATCAAAGTATTCGCTCTCCTTTTATTGTGGAAAATCAAGCTCAATGGGTCCTACTTACAATGGCACCAATCAAGTGTAAATTTGCCTGATTAAATCAACCCAGCTCTGAGTCTCGGCTCCTCTCAAATTGACTCAACAGCTGAAGGTCCTAACTGAATTTGGGCTAATGGGAAAGCACTGTACCCTGGCCCATCTTAGAGGAAGGAACTGCCACACCCCCCTCATGGTGATGCCGTGTGGATGTCACTGGGGGACCTGTGACAGAGGCTCGGCTGGGTCCATTTTTGTTTATTCCAAGTGCTGTCTATCTATGTGAAAATGACAGAGATATGTTCAATCATATTGTAACAGGGGAGCTGGGGATTAGAATTCAGAGTACCCAGCTAATTCCAATGCACCTCAGAATTTAAGGATTACCTGAATTCTTGTCTAGAAAATTGAAATTATAGACCACCAGAGGACAAGGTATAGTGGGAGACTTTATTCAAAAGAAAATGGAAAGTTACAGAGATCTCCAGCCCCTAGTGTGGGGAGAACACGTGGGAGAGGTTATAACAAAATCTTTGCTGCTCAGCCAAACAAGCAGAAGAAGGAAAAGGTTCATGTGGGAGAGAAATCCAGCCCCTCACCACAGCCATTAGGTTTACACACACTACACACTACAGCCATGAGGCTGTGATGGGAGGGGGGGTTACTTAACAGGCCTGGAGATTCAGAGGTTCTGCTGTGCCATGTGAGGAAGAGAAGAGACAGTTTTCCTGTTCTAGTGAGTATTTCCTGTCCCAGGCAAGCAGAGAGACAGCTGGCTGGTCTGTAATTTACCAATCAGTTTCAGGATTAGGTTTTACCTCTAGTTAGAGAAACCTCCCACTCAAAAGGAGGGGGTCAGGCATGGAATCTGTGGAACTTGCCTGAAAGCACTGTGACAGTCTCTTTCAAGGTCATAGAGAAGGTAGGCTCCATCCTTACCCAAGAGAAGAAATAAGAAAAATTGCAAGTAATTTGTGGGATTGCAGCACACTCAGGTTCTGATCCTGCTTTGTTGCCGCTGTGTGATCTTGGGCAAGTAACTAGATGTCTCTGGGCCTTCCTTGATTTATGACCTATAAAATAGGACCTGGTCATAGCTCCTGGTGAGGCTACTGAGCTGGGTTAAGGTGTCTTGTAAAGGGTCAAGCACATGCTAGCATCTTAGCCCTATTTCTGGGCCTTGAGGAAAACCTGTGGGGGAGGTGGTACCACCTGTGACACTTAGGTTAATGAATGACTTCATAAGAAAGTCTCTTTTTGTGTTCCCACCACATCGTCTGGGTTCTTGTCCTGTAAAACAAGTGAATCCCATCACTGGCTGCCCTCACATGAGCTTGTCTGAGGGAGTTTACCAAAAGGCAGTATTCAGAAATAAATTTGGATTAGATGTCACATGTCTGAGAAGTCCGCACGGAGGCAGATTAAGGATTTGATCTGAAAAGGACTTGACACCAATTTTCTGAGTTTGAATTCTGTCTTGCAATTACTAACTTATTACTAACTCTTTGAGGTTAAATCTCCTTACCTTTAGAACAATACTCAGATTGGAATCTAGTGGGGTTGCTGAGAGGATTAAGTGAATTAACACTTCTGAAACCAGCTCATCAGAAGGTCCACCTGGGAGCTGCTGCTCTTGTACCATGTGCAAATTAAATAAAGGGAATGTCAACATGATGAATTAATTCCATTTGTAACCGGATCAGAGCCCTCTTATGCCAGTTCGTGCTAAGTGGATGGCGTTATGATCTTGATCCCAGAGTGGAAGGTGGGTGAGCCATCCAGGTTGCTGATGGTTGGCCAAGACCTGTGCTTCAAGGAACACGTGGTAGGGAAGCAGGTGCAGGCTGAAGGCTGAGAGTCGGCATTCCCAAAATCATGCATACACACTGACCTCATGGGATCAAGCCAACTGTCTGCTTCTCATCCTGGGTAGCCTGCCTGTGTTAATGTGTGATGGCATGTGTGCGCGTGTTTAAGAGATGTCTGTGTGAGCATGTGTGTGAACTTATGGGAGTGCACGAGTCTATGCATGGATATTACTGTGAGTGTGATAATGACTAGATAAGAATATGAGTTTGTGATTGTACAAGTGGATGGAGGCACGTGTGACTGTAGGTACAAGAATATGACTGTGTTTGAGGATGTGCCTGTGACTGTTAGTGTGTGTCTATGTGACTGAGTACATGTGTGTGCACATGAGTGCACGTGTGCATGTTTGTGATAGCTTATGGATACATGTGTGCATCAGTGTGTGCAGGGTGTAGCTACACATGAAACTGCTCAGAGAAAGCAGGTCAGGCCAGGAATTTTCTGGCTTTTAGAATTTTCATCCCTCACAGGATGCTGGGCAGAGTGTCAAGTTGCCCCATCTCCCAGCCAAGAAAAGTAGGATATATTTTATCACTGATTTTAATGGCTAGAAATATTTAACTTGACTAAAAAGGAAATCTCCAACCTTTTGTCCTGAAAACCCCTGGTGGTTCCAAGCTGCAGGTGACCACACCTGTGATACCTCATCTGAGTCTTTGTGGCACAGAGAACGGGATGATTCACAAAATGTGTCTTAAATAATTTTCTGCTATTATCTAGAACTCTTAGACTCAGCATGTTAGTTTATTTTTTTGGCTGACAGTTTTGATTCTGCGGCCTTCTGCCTCTTAGAGTAAATAGAATTACTTTCTCTTCTCCTCCCACCTCAGGTCTCCAGTTCCATTCCATTCACCAAGAAAAGTTTTGTTTTACAGAATTTCTAGTGACAGTTGTGGTGCTGTATCTGTTGTGTGCTTTTCAACACACACACACACACACACACACACACACACACACACACACACACACACCTGTTCCTATTGTAGCACCCATCCATCCTTCCCACTGAGATATGACCATAGTGATGGGGCCAGGACACTCCAGGGCTGCAGGATAGGCAGCTGAGGCAGAAGGTGGACAAAGTGGAGTTTATTGGCCAGAGGAGCCATCCCCACTGTCTCTGCTGCTCAGCACACCACACCTCTTCCAGGTTCTCTTTCATCAAAGCTTCCTTGGCCTGAAGGGTTTCTCCATGCTGGACCTGCATCAGGGTGAGTGGAACAGGAGAACGCACAGATAGGCCTGAGGGGCTACCTGTGGGCAGAGGAGAGTCCTGGGGAAAGGGTCACCTGGCAGAGCCTATAACTGCAGACAGACCTTGGGAACTACAGCCAGATGGACCTAAGAGTCTCAGGAGCTGTCAGGGTGGAAAGGCAGGGGTGAAGTAATACCAGGCTGTAAGGTGATGGTGGGTGAGGTGTGAGGGACTGAACCTGGTGCTTGAAAGAATGGCACACAGTGTCATCTGTTGGGGTAGTTGTAGTGGCTCTGGGGCAGGGAAGCTTCCTCTCATGGTTTTGATGATATTGGGACGGGGAGCTGATGCCCCCAGAAGCACCACTTTGTCCCTTTTCTGGATGTTTGGGTGCTGCTGGCAGCCATCGTTCTGGGGAGAGCTTGGGTGCCTCAGGATTCTCACAATGGGCCTCTTTCCTGCATGGCTGACTGCTGCTGGTCACCAGTGCTCCTGAGAGAACTTGGGCACTTCAGGATCCAGACGTCCAGGGCTGACCAGCCCTGAGAACAAGACAGGTGCTGTTCCTGAAATGAAGAATGGCAGGACTGGAGAGAATGCTCTTTGTCCCCAATTTCAAACAAAACCTTCTGTGGCACTTTGGATTCAGGAATTGGGGATCCTGAGATGCGGCCTCTTTTCCCCAAAGGATAGGGTCACAATTAGGACACCACCCTTCCTCCCTGTACCAAGGCTGGAAGACTGCCTTTCCATGTTTCTCCCCAAGCGATTCACCTGAGGAGGAATGGCACACCTCAGTCTGGCAAGTTGCAAAGCCCCACTGGCCAGAAATCTGGGACTCCTCTAATGTGGCAAATTCAATTCTGTGTGATTTGCAGGGGGAGGGGTTTGAGGGATGGTGGTCAGTGGTCAGTTCAGTCCTGTGTGATTTGGAGGGGGAGGGTGTGTGGGGGGTCAGTTCACCCCTGAGTAATTTGCAGGGGGAAGGGGGTGAGGGATGGGGGTCAGTTCACTCCTGTGTGATTTGCAGAGGGAGGGATGTAGGGGATGGGGGGTTAGTTCATTCCTGTGTAATTTGCAATGGGAGGGGTGTGGAGGATGTGGGGGTCAGTGTGTTTGCAAGGGGAGGGGTGTGGGGATGGGGCTCAGTTCACTCCTGTGTGATTTACAGGGGGAGGGGTGTGGGAGATGGGGCAGGTCTGTTCACTCCTGTGTGATTTGCCTTGCCATTCCTCAGACCTGCTACCTGGGGTCCTCCTTGCCTGGCCAGGGGTAAAACTGCTGGGAGAGCAAGATACAGACCTCATCAGTCCACAGACAGCAAAATGGGAATGTCTCTTTCCAGCTGCTTACATCTGGGTGAGAGTCTGCAAGGCCTTGTTAGCCAGAGGCACATCCTATCCTTGCTGAGGGTCTACAGATTGTTCAAAGCCAGATTGTCTTCTGTGGGAATCACTTTGCCTTCCTGAGATGCCGAGCTTATAGGCTGTCAGCTCATGTCCAGCCTGCAGAGCCAGGAAATCCACTGTACTGGACATAAGGTGGTTTGTTGGTTCAGTGCCAAGAGCTTCCATGGCTGCAGCCGTTGCAGCCTAGCAAGCTAATGGCAGCGCAGGTTTGTTTTACTGCCTGGATTTCGGCAATTAAGACCCCAAACTTCAATTAATAGAGCAGACTAGCAGTGGTGTATAGAAAACATGATAATTATTTAGCAGAATAAATGTCTTAATTTTTTTTTAGTTGTTCTAGATAGGGTCTCACTCCAAGCCAGGTTGCTGACCTGGAATTCACTATGTAGTCTCAGGGAGGCTTCAAACTCTGTTTCTGGAGTGCTGGAATGAAAGGCATGTGCCCCCAAGCCTGGCAACGTCTTAGTGTTTTAAAGGCCATATTTACCTGTTGATATTGTGCTGGAGCTACTGGGTGCCCAAATGCAATAAATTAAATAAATGAATGAATAAACAAGCAAATAAGCAACCTCTAAGGTGCTTGCCTGTGAAGCCTAAATACCCAGGTTTGATTCCCCTTTATCCATATAAAGCCAGATGCACAAACTAGAGCATGCATCTGGAGTTTATTTGCTGTGGCTAGAGACCCTGACATGTCAATTCTCTCTCTCTCTCTCTCTCTCTCTCTCTCTCTTATCTATCTGCTTGAAAATTTTTTTAATAAAGTCTCTCTCTCTCTTAAACAAAAAATAAATAAAACAGTGACCCTCAACCTAAACGTGACTCCTGATACAAAAAATTCCCTCAGAATGGATTATAGATTTTGGTTAAGCTGAGAAACAGTACAATTTTCAAGTAAAAACAAAACATCAGTGAAAAAGTGATGAACTTGCTAAAATATGAGCCAAAGAAGCGTAAAAGAAAGGCTACATTGGACTTTGAGCAAATTAAAAATAAAATGTACTACATAAACAGACACTCCACTGGGACACAGGGGATCCAGTCCTTATTTTCTCCTTGTTGTGAACGAATCCTGACCCGAAGCAGCTTCAGGAAGGAAAGGGATTATTTTGGTTTACAGTTCTAGGGGTCACATTCCATCATGGAGGGAAGGAATGTCATCAGGACGCAGAAGCCAGAGGGTCAAGTTTCATCCGCAGTCAGGAAGCAGAAGGTGAGCAGGAAGTGAGACTGAGTTAAAAACCTCAAGGTCCACCAGTGACGCACGTCCTCCAGTGAGCTTCCTAAAGATTCAACAACCTTCTCAAACAGTGCCACTGTTCAGGTACCAAGTGGTCAAACTCATCCAGCCATCTATCCATCCACCCATCCATCCATCCACCAATCCATCCATCCACCCACCCACCCACCCATCCATCCATCCACCAATCCATCCACCCACCCACCCACCCATCCATCCATCCATCCTTCCATCCACCCATCCTCCCATCCATCCACCCATCCACCCATCCACCCATCCACCCATTCACCCACCCACCACCCATCCATCCATCCACCAATCCATCCATCCACCAATCCATCCATCCATCCATCCATCCATCCACCCTTCCACCCATCCACCCATCCATCCACCCATCCATCCACCCACCCATCCATCCATCCATCCATCCATCCATCCATCCATCCATCCTTCCATCCATCCATCCATCCATCCACCCATCCATCCGTCCATCCATCCATCCTTCCAATCATCCTTCCTTCCTTCCATCCATCCTTCTACCTTATCCATCCATCGTTCATCCAATAAATATTTCCTGATTGCTTATAATGGTTCAGTATTCTACCAGACATTACAGATACTGAGAAATAATCACATTGTCTTGCACCAGTGGAATGCCCACTCCATGAAGGGAAATACGTGAGCTAAACCCAGCAACTATTCAGTTACTAATTGGCTAGACACAGTTGATGAGTGAGACTATTAATTAAGCCATTTCCCCAATAAGGATATATATTGGCCAAATCTGATTAAACAACACCACACATCATTTATTAACTATTTTATTTACTATTTATGTATGCATTATTCATTTATGCTTACTCTGTGATAACTGCTGTCCTAAACACTGGGATTGCAGTGAAAACCCAATGGCAGTCTTCATTACATTGGAAATTTTTTTTGGTAGGGGGCATATGTCCATGTGTGTGGTGTGGTTTGCTGGAGAGTGGATACTGGAGAATCAAACCTGGGCCATCAGGCTTTGCAGTCAAGTGCCTTTAACATCTGAGTCTTCACTCCACCCCCTGCCTTTCATTTCTTGATGTGAGCAGCTTGTTTCTAGAAGAGTGGCTGAAACAGATATCCTAATTGGCCAAACTTGACCTTCAAGCAATATAGACTCCTCCCAAACCCCATCGACTGACTCAACTCAGGGCCATTCTCCAGGAAGAGAATACGGGGTACTTTTACAGATAGGTATAAGGTGACGGATCAGATTTAATCTGCAAACTGTTCCTAATTCCTGAACTCACCAAAGCCTCTCCTCTGTCTCATTCCAGGACGCCAAGCCAACTGGATTTTGGGGGGGAATAGAGGCACCTGTCTCTGCTTTTTCCAGGTCCTTCCGTCAATGCAATGGCTACTACCTACACATACATCCAAGGCAGACCTATCTACCTGCTGTCACGCAGTGGGATGATGCTGAAGTGAATGTATCTATTTCCAGTGCTCCTGTCTTACGAATCAAGTTGCCTCTAATTGATGATGGCATCTACTGCAAACTCTGCTGGCCTCTTCACAAACGTGAGCTTATCTATTCAAGAGATTGACAAGCTCTGTCAGCTGGGCCAAATATTATATTCCATCTAATCTGAATTACTTCTCTGTGTCTGCCCTAATGGATTACCATAAACAGCCTTGAAACACAAGGCTTGAAGCATTCATTTATCATTTCAGTGTAAGTCCACTAAGAAGGCTGGAGGCTAAAACCCAGGTGTCACAGGGCTGTGTACTTCCTGGAGGCCCTTGGGGAGGGAGAGGATCCACTTCCAGGCTGAGCTCCCTGCTTCCTTAGTGGCTGTCGCTGAGGTCACTCTTTCCTGCTAAAGGACATGTTTATTTCTTTCCTCATGCTCGCTCCCACCCTCTTCATGCCAACAATGGCAGCTTGAGTTCCTGCCTGATCACAGTTTCTTCTACACTGTATTTGATTGTCCCATCTCCCTTTCTGACTTTCTGGTTCCTCTTCCTCTTTTTTTTTTTTGGTGGGGAAATTCTTTTTTTTTTTATTGTCCATAATGAGTTACATTGTTTAGTGGGCCAACAATGAGTTGTTATCCCCAATTCCTCATTGCTCCCCTTCCCCATCCCCAGTCAGCTGGATATCCTCCTCCGTGGGCCGTCTGGATCAGTCTCTGTGGTAGGGGTCCTCTTCCTCTTTGAAGGCCTTCCGTGGTGTTGCTGGACCCATGATGATCACCCCAGAGAATCCCTCCATCTTAATCCTATCAACAAAGTTCCTTTTGCTATTTAATTAAACATACTCTGGGTCTCAGAGATCTACATCATGGAGACAGTGTCTCCACGAAGCTAATTCAGAAGTTGGCAGTGGGTGTGGATGGTGAGTGATGGGGTAGAGGGGCTGGGAGCCTGCTGCCAACACACAGACGCTGTGTTTCTATTCCTTCTTCCACAGGAAACAGTCCCACAGCCCCAGCAGCATCTTAGCTCCTCTTTGATGTCCAGCCCCTACATGAGTGTGAGTGAGACACAGTGTGTTCCACTGGTCAGGACTCTCCGGGTTGGCATTTCAGTGTCATGTGGTAAAGAGAGGGGGATTTCCAGAAAGCCTGAGAGAACTGATCAGCTTCCCACGTGGAGTTCTAGGTTAACATTAGACAGTCTGACAAAAACTTCCAGAGGGTCAGGAAGATCCAACCATGGTGCTGCTGTCTGAATTGGATTCTAAGAGTTTAGGAAGAGTTAGCAAAAGTGACAGTTTAATTCAACTTAAGTAGTTGTCTGCCTAGTGGAAATGCTTTATTTTAGCCGTTCAATGCTTAGCTCAGTTACAGGGAGCTGCCCTCATTTGCCTCTTCCACTTTCTAAGGTTTCATGGTTGCTGAGTAATGAATTGAACAGTAAGCCATCAGATTCCCAAGGACTGTGTGAGGAAGGAAGTATTCAGTGTGCACCTTGAAGTGCCTTTATGCTAACTGGAGGACCATGGTTTAGTGACGTTTCACTGGATTTCTTCTTTGAAAAGCACACCCTTTGGTTCGATTAAGTCTATTTAAAGAATACTTCCATAGAGTTTGGGATCATGGAGGCTGAGTGTCATTTAAACAAAAGACTTCAAAGAGGAAGGAAGAGGGTCATGCAATCCACATTGTCATGATTTATACAACATAATTGTGAAATTAAGTGTTTGTATTACAGAAGAGTGAATGCTTTCTGAGCCTAGATTCACAAAACTCTTTGGGGTAATTATTCACACCTCTTCCTTGCATGCAACACATTTTACTCAAAGCATTCTGCCTGAATCTGTGTCTGTCAGTTTGGTTGTCTGCCCTCTGCAGATAGTTGCTGAATGCATCCTTCCATGTCCCCAGCACAGGGTTGGCAGCTGGTTAGAGCTCATTAAATATTTGTTGAACTGAATTAATTTGGGAATATTGTATTATAACTGTTCTTCCACCTTCTAGGGTCCTTAGCAGTGATTTTTGTGTTCATAGTAGAAAAGTGCTGGTTTTCTATTCTTATTCAACATATTATGGCTGTCTCTAGAAGTGGAAATGTCACCTGTCACCCAGCCCTTTAGTTGAAGTAAGTTTTCATCTGGGTCTCAGAGACCTAAGTCACAAACATCTTTGGGGTGGGGAGAGAAAGCTAATTTAGAATGTGTGTGGATGGTTAGTGACGGCGTAGAACTTGTACTGGGAGCCTGCCGCCAACACACAGGCGTATTTCTATCCCTTCTTCCATAGGAAACAAAGTCCCACAGCCCCAGCTGCCCCCCTGCAGCAGCTTAGCTTCCCTTGGACTCTGGAGCAGCGGTGGGTGAGACTTCAGGACCAATGTCAGAAGAAAGAAAATAAGCCGAGTTACTTTGAAGTGCTTAATGTCTGAGTTTTATAACCTTAAGTGACAGTGTATGTTTATCTGGTGCAGTGTGATGCTGCCATAGAAGGATCCGTGGTGGAAAGATATTATTAGTCCAACTTTCATATTTGTCATTTCAACTAACAAAAATAGGAAAAATGGGGCTGGAGAGAAGGCTCAGCAGTCAAGGTGCTTCCTGCAGAGCCTAATGACTCAAGTTCAAATCCCACTACCCACATAAAGCCAGATCATCAGGAGTCCGTTTACAGTGGCTGGAGGCCCTGGCTTGTCCAGTCTGTCTGTCTCTTCTATTTCTCTCTGCTTGCAAACGAACAAACAAATAAGAAGAAAAATGGCAAGTGTTGATGGGGAAGTGGAAAAAGAAAGCCTTTGTACAGTTTCAGTGGAGATGTGAAATCCTCATCATCTTCAGAAGAACTGGGAAGTACCTATGGCTCACAAGGAAACAGAACCACAGGCTCCTCCTCCACTGGATAGGATTTCATAATCATATGAATATTTGAAATTTTGATTTTGTGTAATGGGAAACTTTTCCTCTCTGTACATTTGAAAAAACAACTTGGCTGTGAGTATGTGAAGTCTCCCAGGCATCACTCCCTGTTTTGACATCCTCTGGCAATAATCTGCCCTTTGCTCCAGAGTTCTGTCGACATGGAATGTAGGTGAGTCCCCGCATCACCAAGTATGTCCCGAGCTCCAGACACTTTGTTTTTAGCGAAGTGCCTGATGAATCCCCGGGGAGCGGCTGCTCTTCAGTCCAATATGTGAGGCCGAGGCAACTGGATTCCGATGTCGAGGAAGGGTAGGAGAGCAGGATGCGAGTGCAAGTCACGAACCAGCACCAGCAGCCGGGGGAGGAAGGAAGAGCATCTCCTTCCCCCTAAGCTTCCTTATCTTAGTCTCCTTCTGGAAGGCCCACCCAGGATTACTATGGATTAGCTCAAATTGACAAATTTAGCCATCACAAGTCTTCAAAATCCCAAAAGGAATTTGTCAATCCTTCCTGCAGGAAAGCTCAGAGACCCACCCAAGATTATTATGGATTATTACAGTGGTCCAGTTGACAAATAAATTTAACCATCACAAGTCCACCCCTTGTCAACTTGACATTAAATCATATCTCCTTACATCTTAATTTCCAAATGAAGACAGTAATCTCATGATTCTGTTTAACATGATATAACAATCCCACATACAACTGGAGATGCATAATCTTCCCCAACATAAGGCAGGTCTCTTGAGGAATGCTTAGTCTAATATCTAATAACATAAATTCAACAATGATTACGGATATAATCTCAATCGATATTAATTACATAATAGAGGAAAAACAAAGGTATTGGTATACATATGGGCAAACATTCTTAGCAAGTAATACAATACAAACAAAACAAAATACTTATGGCAATTACAGCCCTCGTTTTTTTTGTAACTGGTCACGTGGCCTTAGTTGGTATTTGTAACTACCTTCTTCTACTACGCATTCTGTATTTCCCCCACCTTCAGCAAGCACCTCAGCAGGTCTTGGTTCTTTACCTGGAGGGGTGACCCATACTTTCATTCCTGATGGATCTGAGCCATTTTTCACATTGCTTTGATTGGGGTATTGTAGTTTCCCATTGATTTTGATAACAGGGCATGGTAACACCAAGAGGTGCCTTGGCTGGCTTCTCCTCATGTGTGAATTCTAAGTTCACATACCACCTCTTTCTGAGGTGCCTCTCTTTATGGAGACCCTACCTTACTTCTCTCTTATCATCCAAATTTGTTTTGCTTGACAACCATCCCCTTCTGAGGTGTTCTTGCTCCTTGTTTATTTAGTTTTCATGATGTTCATTGGATGCCTGCTTCATGGAGACAGGAGCTAAGCCTGATTACTCATTTTGCACTCAAGGCAGAGAACAATGTGTAATATGTAGAAGGCAATTGTGCTGAGATACTTGATAGGAAGCAATAAACCAGGACTGACAAATCCTCTCAGATCTGAGGTTCTCCAAGTCACACTTCCTAGTTCATGACTTATCTGTAAGACTGCGTGAGAATTCATGGTTCACTCACCACTGCTCCAGAGTTGGTTGGTTGATTGGTGCTTCTGCTGGGCAGGAATGTGATACACTAAGACTTACTCCAGATTTCATTTCCTCATGAGTATCTGTCCTTTAAGATTGTTGTGGAAGAAATTGTTAGCACAAAAGGAAAGGAATTGTCAGTACTTTCTCGCTTCCTGGATTCTGTCTTCCTGGAATATCCTCCTCCTTAAAATTTCAAATAACAGGTTTGTAGTAGCAAATATGAATTGTACAAAATAATGGGCATCATTATGACATTTTCATACATGTATCGAATGTACTTGATCATAATCACCACCGTACTAGCTTTGAAATAGCTTTTTAAGTTTTAATTCTCTTATGACACCAAGAAATTCTCCCATATTTTAATTCTTTTAAGAATTTGCCTGGTGTCCATCCACTTCAACTTGGCTCATCTTGTTGTTTGAAACAGAACGTAATAGTAATTTGTCAATTCCTATAATTTGTCAATTTAATTCCTATAATTTATCAAATGTCTTACATTTTTAAAACTAGGTTCAACTAGTTTCAATGAGAGAGAGAGATTATCTTACTGAAAACATTTATTTTTACTTTCTCAGCTAAGATCCCTAATGGAGCTTCTTCATTTTTCTTTCCATTTTTCTGATTTTGACTTATTTCTCTTTACAGACATTTTAAAATTTTTAATTTTTCCTTGACCAACTTGCATCTTTTGGTGCCCATAGCTGGTTATGATTTTGTGTAGACAACATTTGTGGTTTCACTAGTAAGACTGACAAAGTATCTCTACATTTTTATTTTTATATATTTTTTTGCAGCATAAAACCAAATAAGTCACTTTTGGTGGCTGCATGCTGTAGAATGAAAAGCCATGAGGCATTTGGTTCTGTGAGTACCGATTTGCACAGCATAAATCTGTAAGGTCACAGATAAAACATTTTCACCGTGGAGCAGGATGGTAACGCTCCTCATGGGATTGTTTTAAACCCATAATAACTGCAGAAGGAAGATTTTGCATATTTACATCTAGACATTTTGAAAGGTTGTTTTTGTTTTGGTACTTTGGATACTTCTCTAATTTCAGCTGAAGTTCTTTAGAAGGAATGAGATAAAGTATTTATAGAATAACTCTATGAAGGGATGATTACAGAATCGCCTCTCACACATTCATCCTTAGAAATTTAGTGACAAAATGATTATGCAGAATTTTTTTTTTACAACAAAGCATTAAAAAAACAAAGAAATCAGGAGGAAATTGGAGATGGGAGAAAATGTCACCTTTGTAAGAATTGGGTACACATGTAATTTTTTCTTGGTTAATGAGATATTTGGAAGACACTGCTGTATTATATTGAGAAAAAAATTTTGCTTATTTGTCATATTTATGTAAATATCAAATATAATGGACATTGTGTCATAAAGGCACAATGCACAATGAATGCTCTATTATACTTTGGCTACAATACAAAGGCAGTCTCTTTGTCTTTCTCGCTCTCTCTCCCTGAGTCTATAATATTCAGATCATTTATTTCCTTTTCTTAAATTTCTAAATGTTTTTGACATTTTCATAATCTATATTACATTTTGATCATCTCTATCCCATGTTACCTTCTCTTATCTCCCTCAGTCTCATGGTGCTCCTTCTTATCTCTTACTAGGGGCTACACCACCAAAGAGAATGACTCCTCCTCCCTAGGAGATGTTGTTAGCCCATTAGGGAAGGGGAGCTTACCAAGGCTCTCCCTATCTAAGAGTTTTAACTGGTCCCATTATGTGCAGGTTCCATGTGGGTCACCACATGTGGTGTGAGTTCATGGGTGCAATGGCCTTGTCAAGTCCAGATGTCAGATTCACGTAGCGCTCCTCTCCTCCCCACCCTCGAGTCCTTACATTCTTTCTGCTGTATCTCCTGTGGGGTTCCCTGACCTCTGGAGGGGTGATGTGCAGTCTCATTTTGTGCTGAGCGCTCATCAGTCACTTGTTTTCAGCACTGTTATGTTTTCTGCACTGACAAAAATAAAAACTAAAAAGCTTTTCTAATGGAGGCTGAGAGCAGATCTGTGGATATAAATATTTAGGAGGCAGTTTGGTAACACATCCATTCATCAATATAGCAAAGGTGAGTTCTTCCCAAGATCCTATTTGCTCTCCAGTCATGGGTTTTTAACTTGGTTCTGTCCTGTGGAGCTGGCTTCATGTCTAATCATGGGCCCGTTGGTTACCCCTGTAAGCTTCAAGCCATTGTTACACTGGAAGGCACATCTTCCTTGTTGGGGGGGTTGGTATTGTAGAACGCAAATTTATCCCTTGGTGGTGATGCTGATGTTTGATCCTGTAATAAAGTAAACCTCAGAACCTGAGTCTGATCTGTGATCGCAGAGGTAAGCTTGACTGAAAACCCAGTCACTCAAGTCTGGGAAGTGGGAAGGAGCTTCAGTAGAGAAGCGCCACCCACACTCTGCCTTATTAATGCTCCTCAGAAACTGTGCCAAGGTATGCTTCACCGCTGACAACCCCAAAGACTATATAAAGCTCTGTGTATGGGTACAAAGTGGGTATTTTTGGAGTTAATTATACATCCTCGCAGCATAAAGAAACACAGTACTTTGTGGGTTTTTGAATGCTAAAGAGGACGACTTGACATTGAAATGAAAAGACCAGGATTCAAGTTGTCAATGAGTCACACAATTAACGTCAGGGTCGGAGGAGTAGCTGGCAGCTGCCTGTACTTTGTAAGAAGCCTGTTTCCCACCCTGTGGTACATCATTGCTTTCACTTGTTGCAGAACTGTTCACAGTCATATTGATGGAGTGAAAGAAAATGACAGGCTCACTTCTCTACGGAAGCTAAAGCACCTCTGTGCCGCTGTGTCTTAGTCTCTTCCTCCTCCTCCTCAGAGGTACCAAGTACCAGGCTTACGAATTGCCATCAAATCCGTGCTGGTGCTGTGGGGTGTAAGAGAAGCTTGATCCTCTTTTCAATTTCACAGATGAAGAAATGGGGACTCGGAGTGCTGAGATATCTTCACACAACACACACTGCTTGCACATTAAAAATGCTGGGACTGCAAGGAACAGAAAAGCCACCAGCCTTGAGAGAGAGAGCGCCTTCTCATCTCCGTGGCTGCAGGCAGTAGTCTTCTTTAAAAAAAAATTAGGCCAGGGTTTGGAGACTGGATCAGCTTTTTCTCCAAGGGTCTCAGGACCATACCAATGATGTTGGTCTCATTTACAAGGAAAGCCAGGCCTTCTCGGGGGCATGGAAGAGGCACCCAGACCTCTGTAGAAGCATAGCACTCTTCTCTATCACTGCCCGCGGAGGGCAGTGATCATACAAATACACACACGCACCACTTGTGGGTTGGCGAACGTCTGTCCTGGGTATGGGCACCACTTGTCCCTGCCTGCGGGGGCAATGGTTAAAAACACACACACACAAACACACACACACCTCGTGTGGGTGGAAGAATGCGCATTCTCTCTTTATTGCTCTCTTTCAGATCTCATTCCTCATTGCTCATATCTCTTCATCCATCTCTCCTTGCAGGTATGCTACAGTATATATAGAGAGAGCTCCTTACCAATCAGGAAGCTATTTATTGGTCTATGACAAGAACCTGTGGGCATGACATGCAAATAGCCTAATCAGGACTCCCTCCTGACTCTCCTGAAGCCAAGCCCCTCTTGGCAGGCTCTCAGGTGCCGTCCAAGACCAAGCCAGGGGGGCCTCCAAAGGCCCCCAAAGGCTTTCGTCCCTGACACTTCTCTCTGGGCACAACATGAAATTGAGTGTTTAAGCATGAGTGTAATTTGAGCAGAGAGAAACAAGATACAGCAAGAACTTTCCTTGTGGTCTTAGGTGAAGGAAAGGTGGTTAATTTCCCATCCCAGAACCCTGCACTCTTGAGCGTCCTTGCCAAGTGCTCCGCGCTCCCTCCCACAGGATGGCCCACTGCACTCTGGCATTGAAGAGGCAGTGTCCTGCACACGAGCCACCTGTGGCCCCTTTCCTTCCCTAGTCAGCAGCTCAAGGTTTGCAGGTTGAGTGATAGACTGAGTCCTGCAGGGTCTCATCGCCAAAGCTCTTCTTGGATCCCAGGGTTTCTCTAATATCCCTGCACTGACCTTGTGAGGGCCTACATGATACACAAGTCATATTGCAATCGATGGGCTGTTTGTATCCGACAACTGGATAGAGCCGCTGAGGCGATTGGCGAGGATAGATGCTCCTTCCCCCAGGACTCCTTTGTGAGCAGTCAGTTCAGAACGGCTATTTCCTACACTGGCTTTTTCATCTTCTCTATCGTGATAGCTCGAGGGATCAGACAAAACGTTCCTGGATAATAAAGAGACAGAGAAACAGAATGTAGAGCGGCCCACGAATGTGGCTAAGAGTGGGGACAGCACTGGCCCTGGTTCATGTACTCGAACATAACTTTCAGTAGTGAATGCCACTACTGCCCTCAGCCCTTATCCACATTCTATCTTGAAAGTAATTTATAGGGATAAAAAAATTATTGAGCTTTTCAGACAGAGTACATGGGATGAATAGACACACTTTGGCCTGCAAATTCTAGTGAATCCATTTTCAATAAGTAGACTATTTTTCAACAAAAGATATTTACTGCTGTTCAATACTAAAGCAGTATGAAGCAGCTTTCTCTTCAGCATCATTGGATTTGTTTACATGATGACATTTCAAATGAGTTCCTTCATCTGGAAGATATGAATAATAATAACACCTGTGCCATGGGGATGTAGAGAGGATTAAATGAGGAATTAAAAAATAAAGCATTGAGAACAATGCTGAGCACGTGCCAAATTCTCAATAGACTCCAGATTTTACTGCTAAGTTCCTTACTGTGCTCACTGGAGGGTGAGCCATGGAAATGAGCAGAGGTCAGACAGACACCCAATGCTGGAGCACAGATTTTGCATATGAAATAAAAGCATTGTTGTGATTTGAATTAGAAATGTTCCCCGCATGCTCACAAAAGGATCTGCCTCAGCTAGGGGTGCTATTTGGGAGCTATGGAACCTTTAGGAAGTGGAGCCTGGTGGGAGGAAGGTCAGTGGGGATGGGTCTTTGAAGAAGATACCCCGCCTCTAGCTGCTGCCTCTTCTTGCTTCCTGGTCTGCTGTGATGTGAACTGTCTACTGTGTGCCCCTGTCCCCATGACCTCCTCCATACCTTCCCTGTCATGATGGGAAGATCTCTGAAACCATGAGCCAGGATAAGCCTTTCTTAAGCGGTTTCCGACATGTATTTTTCCAAAGCAGCACAAAAGTAGCTGATGAGAGTCTCGTTTAGGTGTCAGTAAACACTCACTGACCTGAACCACACTGTCCTTGAACAATGAGGATGCTACATGATGCCGACTACTGTTTCTAAATATTGATCATTGTAAGATTCTGACAGGTATGTTCCTTCCTTTCACATTCTGAGGCAGCTGAGGTAAGTAACCAGACAAAACCAAGGGATGCAAAACCTGGCTTACTAGATGGTTGTTCTGTAACGGGGAAACTTTGGCTATATTTGGTTTTTACCGCTGCATTTCCCCCCCCCCCTGCCCCGGAGTTTGTGTCCTCTAATGCAAAAGAATTATAACAGGGACAGAAATATGTCTTATCACACATTTATTCCAGATTAATTAGTTAAGGGGAAAGGGAATTGGATAGGAAAGCCGCCCAGTCACCACATGGTCTGTGAGGTTCATATATCATATTATTTAAGGAAACATGGGAAGTTACAGTTCTCCAGCCACCAGTGTGGGGAGAAAACATAGAGAGTTTAACAGAACTTATGTTGTTTAGCTAAACTAGCAGCAGAAGAAAAGATAACCGAGAGCTCCCATCATAAAAAGGAAAGGTTCATGAGGGAAAAAAATCTGGAGCCTTCCCCCACCCTAGCCATTAGCTGGGGTAGGGTAGGCCTTACCTTCCTAAGGCCAGGGGAGTCAGAGGTCCTTCTGCTAGCCTGCCATGTGGGGATTAAAGTTCCCTCAGGTGAGCAGAGAGACAGCTGATTGGTTCATACCTGACCAATCAGTTTTAGCCCCTAGGTTGTAGCTCTAGCTAGACACCTCCCACTCAAGGGGAGGGGTTTCTCTGGAGCTGCATGACCTGTCACAGTTCAGGGCGGAGGAAGGAAGATCCAGATGTGCTCTCAGGCTGATGGCTTTGTTCAGTGCAGATAAACCTCATGGTTGGGAAGGATGGCTGAGCAGCAAGCTGGGAGGAAGCTGGGTTTATGCTATAATGCCTTTCTTGTTGTGTCCAGAGAACCCAGTGCCCCTGCTCCAACCACGTGGAGCATTCCTGTTCAATGTTCTCTTCAATATTATACTCAAGTTCAAAGCACTCAAGAACCAAAGGTGTGGACTTTAATCTCTTCTTTTGGATCTCTGGGTTTTCCCAATTATCTCTTACACTGACCTCATAAGATCCCACATGATAAACAAGGTTCATCTGTTCAAGACAGATGAAACTATGAAGAAAATCCCCTTCCACGTCACCACAGAGACATAAGATCATTCAACTGGAGAGTCCTCACCGACAGTGACCTGGGCTATGGGAACCCACAGTGCCCGTGGAGCTGACTTGAGCAAAGGCCAGCATGTGACACTAGAATGATACTGCTGTTGAGTCATCGGCAATGAAGCCATGCTGGAGTTTATATGAACCTGTTGTAAATTGCTAATCTTAAAAATAATAACGAACAATTTTGGACACGGGAGCGTGCAGAGCCTCCCTGGGCCTTTCTAGTTTGTCCTCAGGCTGCTGGGAAGCATAGTCAGTCCTCTTCACCACCCGGCACAAGGACCGCTAGATCCATCCTGGTGAAGCACCCATGCTCTGGCTCTTCCTGGGGGACCAGAGTGCTGTCGGCCCCATCATTCTGTCTGAATGGGCTTGTTTTTCACACACACAAGGACCTGCTGCCCCTGTTCTCCTCATAGTGGGGCCAATGCAGCAACTGTCTCTGACCCTGGAGGAGTTTCCGCAGCTGTTCTCAGGGCCCCTTCTGCTTCATGGCGATCCTCATCCAGCCCGTGCATCTGCCTCATGACACCACAGCAGGGCTTGCAGCCGAGAGTGGATCTGTTCCCTAACACATGGGTCAAACAAAATAACTGCACAGGGAAAAGTGCTTCAAAACCCAAGGAACTCTTAGCTTTTAAGGGCAAAGTCGGGAGTCATTTGCTGTCTGTCACTCTCCCCATATCTCCCAGAGGAAGGGTAGACATCAATGCTGCCTGTCACTGGTGACCAGTGAGCATTTGATATCTCACCACCTGTTTGGAACCAAAATGATTCCATGGATACATTTCTAATCAATGTGATGAAAACAGTGGTAGTTGTGAAGACGGTGGCCACAGGAAATCCTGGGGAAACAACGCAGGCCAACGCCATCCTGCTCTGTGTGCACCCACTGTGCACACAGCAGGAAGATCTGGAGTCCTGGGGGCCACGGGGAAGCCCACAAGACCTCACAGCAAAACAAAGAGTTCTTGTGGTTTTATGAATGTTGCTCTCAATTGGCTCAGGGATGTGTGCTCCTTTCGGCTCATCCACAGAGTGAGCCAAACAGCTTCACACATGGAGAACCTATTAGACTTAGTGTCTGAGGTTACCCGTGCTGACACATGATACAGAAAATGTTAGGATCACGATATATTTGAAACATTATTATTAACATCCTGTTAAAGACAGAAACAGAAAAAACTACTGGCTGCCATTTTTGTAGTGAAGCTCGCTGACTGGTCAGTAAATGGTTCTTTGGTTAAAATGTGGCCATTTGTAACTGCAACCCTGGGGACCAGCCTTGTCGTGAGACTGACAGCACGTCAGGACTTTGGGAGACAAGGCAGTCTGACTTTTCCTGGTTGGTTGGAATCATTTCTCTGCGTCCAGATCAGTCTTAGAATTTATAGGGTGGAACTCATTTGGAAACAGAAAAACATGACACATAGTAATTTGGTATCAAAAAAAGTTTCCAGGCAGAACAAGTTGTCACAGTTGCTGTAAAGCCACCTGCAGAATTACCCCACAGGTGTGTGCTTCACATGTGAGCATGCATCTTCGTGTCCTAGCAAAGACCTTCAGCTCCAGGCATGTACCTTCTAGGGCACTCCTTTGCTTCCTAGAATGCACATTACCTCCTAATAATCACCTCCTAGAATGCACCTTCACCTGCTAGCATGCACCTTCCCCACCTAGCACGCACCTTTACCTCCTAGCATGCACCTTCACCTCTTAGTATGCACCTTCACCATCTAGCATGGACCTTCACCTGCTAGCATGCACCTTCCCCACCTAGCACGCACCTTCACCTCCTTGCGTACATCTTGGAGACACTGATCCCGGCTGGCCCATCCACTGCCCCAGTGATGTCTTCACCAGCTTCACAGTCACTGTCCGTCCACAGTGCCTTGTTTGAGGCCTATTGTTCCACATGTGTGTTATTACACTTTCACTTTTATCTTTCCTCCTTCACACTATAGATTATCTAATTTCACCATGTTGGACACAGAGAAGATACTCAATGAGCAATCCCTACATTCATGAATGGATTACCTAAATAAATAGTGATTTGCATGGTATGCTATATTATATGGCTTTTCTAGCTCACTGCACCATTCCTATTCTTGGGGTGCCTTTTTTGTTATTGAGGACCTTCATGCATTCACACAATGTTTCTCAACCATAATCTTAACTTTCTCCATTTCTATTCCTTTACTATATGCCTGTGTACAATTCCTTGACCTGGGGCACAAGGACCTGGAAATCCAGTAGCAGAACCTGTCTCCAGTATCAATCTGATTCCTTGTACTTCTGTCTTGCAGTCCAGATTGGCTTCCCTGATTTTATGTGTGTGCAACCCAGTTTAATCTGCTCACTCCTGGGCATCTCTTCTGCTGATGATGTTCAGAGCATGAGTGGTAAATGCACCAGGGAATTCTCTTCCTATCTCACATGCTTTCAGCCACAATAAGAGCGTGCCCATCCAACAGTGGCTGCAACTGTCAGAGAGTGTGGCCTCTTAAGATCAGAAGTGTGGAGGCAAGTGGCTCCCTGGGTGATTACTTCAGGGTTACTATAATACTGCTCATAGGCTGCCTTTGTATAGGCTGTTTTTGGTGCTATGAACACCCCAAAAGGGGCCATTCCAAAGAAAAGGTTGCTTTCTCACAGCTGCAGAGGAGTGAGGTTTTTGATAAAGAGATTGGCTGGCTCTTTTGTTTGATGAGGGCGTCATCCTCTGGAGAGGGAGCACTGGGTGAAACCTCTTTTATGGGAGCTATAATCTCATTCTGAGGAAGGAGTCTTGATGGCTGTACCTTTTTGTACAGTTCACTGAAAATATCTGAATTTTCAGGGGGAACTTTCAAACCATAGCTGAGGTTTTCTGTGTTAACATTCAACCACCTTCAGTAGATCGGCTGTCTCAGCTTGTCACGATGGATGCAGGTTCTTCAGGCATCACTGAAACTCCAGCATGAGGTGTAAGGAAACCCCTGGCAGCCTCTCTCCAGGGCCTCTCCCTGTCCTGAGAGACTTGTCAGTCTGGGTGCATTCAGTTCAGTTCTCAGGTTTGTGTATTTAGAAAAGTGAACCATCAATAAATGAAGAATGATTATATCTACAAAGGCCTTCTCCTCTGTTGACTATTCTTCCTGGTGCTGTAAGGAGAGCCTGTGTATCATAGTCACAGGGAGAGAGAGAGAGAGAGAGAGAGAGAGAGAGAGAGAGAGAGAGAGAGAGAGAGAGAGAGAGAATATGGGTGCCCCAGAGCCTCTAGCCACTGCAAAGAAACTGCATGCAGGCTTGCAGGATGCAGTCTTGTGACTGAAAAGCCCCAGTACTGCACACAAGTCTCCATGTCTTCTATCACGTATGAGTGGACCAGAGCTTTATTTTATTTATTTTATAAGGCATGAGTCACTGTATATCTGGCTTTACATGAGTACTGAGAAAATAAACCCAGGCCATCAGGCTTTGCAAGTAAGTGCCTTAACTACTGAACTATCTCCCTTGCTCAGAGCAGATTTTAATATATGTAGGACCTGGAGGATTTTTTTATGTGTTGCAAGTGTTGAAGTATATGGTTAATCTGCATTTCAAACTTTTCTCATTAAGGTAAAGCACAGCTATGTCAGTCCTGAACACCCAAGGAATTCCATGTCAACATATCATAGAGGTACTTACACATCAGTAGAATGAACCTAGGTGTCCAACAACAAAGGAATATTGAAAATATGGTTTATATGCACAAAAGAATGTTTTTTAGGCATACAGAGAAATAAAGTTTTGTCACTTGTGGAGAAATGGATGTAACAGTAGATAATCGATTTAAGTGAATCAAACCAATAACAAAGGCAAATCTCACATGGTTCCTAGATTATATGCATATTTGTAAGATCATGTATGTTTATGACACAAAAGTAGAAGTGAAACTGAGGGAGCAAAGGGGACTCTGAGGAGAAGGAAGCAAGAGGAAGACAGTCATGGAGGAAAAGAAAATGTGCTCAACATGCAATATGTAATTGAAAATGTTCTTAGGTAATAGTACCACAAACAATGATTACATATAATGAAAAATCTGAAACAGAAAAAAATGATAACACAGAACAAAAACTCAAAAACTAAACCAAAATAAAAGTTTCTCTGTTACAATAGTGCTTTTAGGAAAAAAACTAAAAGGTTCTGTTAACAAGATAAAAAAATTCCTGTAATTTTAAATATTTGGATGAACTAGAAAGCACACTCACAGTGAAGGCTCAAGCCATGCAGAGAGTGGCCGCAGGGGAAAGAATGTGGACAGAGCAGGAGGCATGGGGCGAGCAGAAGTGCAGAAGCAGACAGATTTGACAGATGGGAGTGTCCCTTGAGTGACTCATATCTGTGTCTCTGGAAACTGATTTCTTGTGACTATAAACCACATCATCTGATGTAACCAGAACCCATCATATAGAGCCTACCTTGGGGAGGACTCCTTGACAAGTTTGGTCAGCCACAGAGAGAAGAGTTTGAGCTTTTTTATAGTATAGAAGGATAGTAAACCCTAATAGACACTTCTTAAAGACGGCATACACTTCCTCTTGTCACGACCACAAATGAAGATACAATTAAGAAAAACAAGTTCTCCTTGGGGGTGCTGTTGTGTTTGAAATCTGATAACAATCTTTAGGGAATTTCCATTTACTGGATTAATTAATCCAGAAAATATTCTAAGCAGTTGAGTAGAGGGCATGATTACACTGCTGATTGATATGTGACACAGTGCTTTTAATGCAATTAAATAACTGAACACTGCCAACAACCAGGGCTAGTAAAAGTAAGATATTGGAACAGACATAATTACATGGATGAAAACTAAACAGACTGAATCTTTCATTATTTGCATTTATTAAATTTCTGATGAGATTTAGCATGTATTCACAAAGCAGCATCAGTAAACTAAGATACGGGGACAGATGAAATTACATGGGTGAAATGTAAGCCGAGCAAAGCTTTCATTATTTACATTGAACTCATGGCTGATGAGGGTTAGCACCATTGGATTTCAGCCCTCTTTCATCTGGCTTTATCTGGCTGTCATTGCTCACACTTTGATTTCTTTGCTATTCTAATTGCATTAGATCTTTGGGGTTTTCATGTTACCAAAGCAAAGCTGTCATTTTTCTTGCCTGTTAGGAGCCTATCAAAGTACAGGTGCAATAGAATGAGATATCGGTAACCTACTTAGTCTGTCCCAGATTGGCCCCTCTTTCCACGGGAGCCCAGTGTGCTGCTTGTCTCCCTGCCCTTGTTTGATCTGCCTTATTGAAGGTGGTTTCAGCTGTAGGAGGTGAGCCATGAACACTGCCACACACTGCTGAATCTTATCTTATCAGTGCATCTCCATAGGAAAGTCTTACGGATGTCCACATTTTGGAGTTGGGTTTTAGAAAAATGCTTTGCTACTATCCATTATGGCGTCATACAGGATGTCACTTCTGGGCTGATTTGAACTTCCTTAAAAGAAGAGGACCCTCTCCTCTCCCTCTCTCTCTTCTTCCTCCATCCTTCCCTCTTCTCTGCTTCCCTCCTCTCCTACCCTCCAGTCCTCTGCTTTCCTCTCCTCCCTCCCCTTTCGTCTCCCTCCTTCTCTTCTCCCTCTCCTCCCCTCTCCCCTACGTTTATCTTTTCTCCCATGCTAGTCTAACCTCCTCCCCTTGCCTCCTCCCCTCTCCTCTGCACTCCCGTCACCTCTCCCCTCTTTTCTTCCTTCTCCTCTCCACTCTCCCCTCCTCCCCTTTTCATTCCTCCCCCTTCCCTTTTACTTTTTCCTTTCTTTCTTTTTCCTTTTTGTATCTGTAGATGATCATCTAAGTCCATTTGGATGCTACTCGGTGGCTTCTCAGCAACAGAATTTTGTTTTTCACCATTAAATGAATAGTGAAGTATTTACAACTGGGGAAAAGGATCTTGCTATAAATTCATTGTAATGAACTTAAATGTTAGTCCGACAATACGCTTCCCATTCCTAACACAGCAGCTCCTGGCTGAGGCCCCGTGCCCAGCACGGTGCATCCTGCTGCCATTAGTCTCTGAATATCATCTTTGTTAAGTCACACTGCAGCCAGCTTCCAGAGTTGTCTTAACATCCCTCCCTCCCACCTGTGGCCCCGGCATCTACATTCACAAGCTTAGCTTGGGTTTCTCTTTCTTATCTAGAGCCAACGCTCCACTCAACTCTCCCAAAATGCCTGAGAAGGAGACAGAGGCTTTGACCATGAACTTGCCCTGAACGCCTGGCACAGGAGGACGGAGTACAAGGGAACGAAGGAGACGGTGTAGTTGGTTCTGTCTGGTGGGATCAGGGAAGGCTTTGCAGAGAAGTGGGATTTGAGTATGGTCTTGAAGAATAAGTAGGAGTCGTCCCTTGGGTTTAGATACTGTTGCTCCACTGCAATCCTGATTTTTGTTTGCTTGTTTGCACACCGTTTTCAATGAAGTGTTGGTGCCATAGTAAGGAGAGCTTTTCAAGAGCTCTTTAGCCCAAACACTGAACAGAGGGGAGGATAGTACTGATCATACTGATGTCGGGAGGGTATTTCCAGAATGTGGTGTTTTCTCCAGAGATAAATCTGAGATGGAGGCACTTTAAGGAATTGACTCAATCACCCAGTAGAGCTCAATTGAACACAGGTCTTACTAAATCTAACACTTGGTATTATGTTTTGGATGTGAAAGTTCCCCACAAGCTCCGGCGCTTAAACCCTCCAGTGGTTGTGCTCTTTGGGGGAGCTGTGAAATGGGAAGTGGGTCTAGCCGGAGGAAGTGGATCTCTTGGCCTTGATGTTTTCAGTCTATCATTGCTGCATCCTGTTACACTTCTGCTTCCTTATCTGTTCAGATGTGAGCTAACAGCTTCACCTCCTGCTGCCACAAACAACACTTCTTTGTAATTTCTCTTCCACTGCAAAGAATTGAACTGTGGAAACATGAGCCCAGATAAGTCCCTCACCCCTAAGCCCATGAGCTCAGATAAGTTCCGGGAAAAATCCCTCATTTCTACAGTTGCTTTTGTCAGGCATTTGGTCACTGTGGTAGTTTTGAATAAATGTCCCCCAAAAGAATTAAGGGTTTATTAAAATTGTAAATTGTCTCCAGCCAGTTCTGGCTAGTGGAAGTGTGTCACTTTGGCCAGATCCTAGGGCTCAGCCCTAAAGTATTTCTGGGGTGGGTCTGGAATTTTAGCTATACATATGCAAAAAGCAGTCTGAGCTCAAGCCTGGAGTTCCTTTTGTTAGTTTGGAATGTGCTTGCTTTTGGTGCTGGTGGTGGGCTTCTGTTTCTGTCTCTGCTTGCTTCTGTGAAAGGGGGCCAGCCTTTCCTTAACTTCTTCCTCTGGATCTGTTCAATAAATATTTTCCTCCCCATAATCGTGCGTGGTTTGGAGATTCATCCCAGTGGCGTGTGGCTGACTATGACAGTCACGGTGATGAGAAAAGTAACAACCAAACTTGCTGAGCTTTTGTGTATGGCAGGTCGTATGCCAGACCCCAGGGGTTGGCAGAAGTCCTCCTTTCAAATGCTAGAGAGTCAATATGTCAAGCTCTGATGGCCAGACTGTCTTCTGTCTTTGTTCTCCCTGGGGTTGCCATGTGGGAGAGTCCACAAGTACAACTGTGCCAGCAGAGCTGTGCATATGGACTCTCTCAGGCAGCAAGCAGGTCTGGCCAGGCAGCCCAACTGTTGCTATGTGTGATCCCTTATATTCTCCAAACAATGCACACAAGTGAAGCCAAGGTGGGCAAGACAGAGGCCCAGAAAATCCATGAGAGGCTAAATTGGGAATGGAACCTGACCTCCTAGTTCCCCAACAGCTCCAGGTGTATAGGAGGCACTTGGTAAATAGTTGTTCTCTGTGCCCTGTCTGACATTTTCCATGTAGCTTCATTTCTAGAAAGAGAAGGAGCAATATAAAATCCCAGCTGCCCTTACCTTTCCATTTTACATTACACAGTGGGAGGCTCGGGAGGTTCCATCCTAATATCAACATCCAGGTTCCAATTTTACATGTTTCCATTGGCCATTATTGAAAAAAAGCATAGATGATTTATTTTTCTCTCCCAAACCCCAAGACTAATATCAATAGAGACATGTCCTTTCTTGCTATGTGCAGACTTCATTTCTAACACAAGTTCAGAGTTGTTTCTATGAGCAGATAGAACAGAGGAAATTGGAGTCTTTCTTTCCAAATGATTGTTGACATGGTGAGTTAGAGAGGCAGGTCAGCACCCAAAAAAGAAATGATAGGCCAAGTTCAATGTGGAAGTGAGGTTCATAGCTACAACCTAGAGGTTGAGGGCATGGGATGGGATTTAATATCAACTGGGTCTCTAGTGTGCCTGGAGTAATGTTTACTTCTGTCACATGATATGCATTTATAAATCTGGAACCTAATGTGTGTCTCTAGTTATATGTAAAGTAGATATGAACACCAATGGGTTCCCAGTCAGGGACCAAGAAGCATCACCACAGTGAGCAGCCATGGATTGCTAGCACCAGTTCCAACCAACAGTGACATGAGAAACTTCCAGCTTTGACTTGTGAAAACCAGGAAAAAAAATCCTCAAAAATCTAAAATAGGGCTGGAGAGATGGCTCAGCGGTTAAAGCACTTGCCTCTAGTGCCTAAGGCCCCGGGTTCAATTCCCCAGGTCCCACATAAGCCACACCCAAAAGGTGGTGGCCCTGGTGTACTCTCTCTCTCTCTCTCTCTCTCTCTCTCTCTCTCTCTCTCTGTATCTCTCTGCTTGAAAATGAATAAATAAAATATTTTTTAAAAGTCTAAAATAGATCCACCCCATGACTTTGTTTTGCCACTCCTGGATATTTACCCAGAGGACTCTAAGCTGACATAGAACAGAGAAACTTGTTGATGCTTATTTACAGGGGCTAAGTTATGGAATCAACCTTTGTGTCTACCAACAGATAAATGGATAAAGAAAATATGAAATGTTATTCATCCAGAAAGAACAAAATTATGTCATTTGCAAGAAAATGAATGCAATTATCATATTGAGTGAATCAAGTAAGATTCAGACAAGTGGAACATGTTTCCTCTCATTTGTGTATCTTAGAGGTTATGTAGATACATAAAGCCATGTGTGTATATATGATATGAAAGGAGAAAGAAAACTGTCTAGGAGAATAAAGACTAACAGGAGGGAGAAGAGAGGGAAAGAGAATGGGACATATGGGAGGAACATGTTCAGAATACAGCATATGCATATATGAAAATGTCCTTATTAACCCAAGTATTATGTATAATGAATATATGCCAATACAAAACCATGTAACTCTATCTCTTTATTTATTTCTCCCATTTGCTTGTGGGACCTGAAGGAGAAAATCACAGAGTCTAAAAGTAAACAACAACGACAAACTACCCCATATGCAGAAGCACTTCCCTTCATTAAGACAGAGAATCCCTAAGCACATGACATGAATCAGTGTCCCTTTGCTTAGGGGTCAATGTGCCGTAGCCATGGCTCCTTCCTAGCAGGGAACATGTGTTTCAAGCTAAAGTTACATGTTTAAAGTGTATCTTTGCAGTGTTTTTTCTGCAGTTGTGAAGCAGGACTCCGAGTCTGTGAAATTGCACCTGTCACTTGACATGAAAGGTCCCATGATAAACCACTAGGTATGTCAACAGCCTCCTCATTCTTCTGTGTTCTATTTTCTTAAGTACTCTAGTTACTAGCTTTTCCTCCATAACCAGAGGCAGATGAGAACAAACCATTGTTAGGCTGTAGCTGAGATCTCACATTATTACCTACTTATCACATAGCAAGTTTTGTAAACAAGGTTTGAGGTTTCCTTACAGTAAGGAAATGTTATCCTTTCCCATGCAGTTAGATAATTTAACTCTAATTTAAGGTATATTCAAAAGTAATTTTATAATACTATTTTTAACCATACACACATTTGAAGAATTAAACTCTTCTTTAAAGTTCAACTCCATGCTATGAGCCATCCTCAGATCTCTTAAGGGATGTAACCTAATTTTAACATATGGAAAGCGATGGAATTTAGTAGGGCTTTAGAACTATTGGTTTCTAGAGGGCATAGTTGGTCTAACAAGAGTGCCATGACTTGAATGCAAATTAATACCCTCCCCTCCCCCTGTATGCTCAGGGGTTTTGATTAAGATTAAGCTTCCTTTTTGGTCTAAAGTAGGCAGAGCCCTGCTAGAGGTGGTGTGTCACTGGGGGTAAATTTTATGTCCAGCCCTACTAGGTCTGTAGAGAGATAGTTTGAGCTCTTGCTATTTGTGCTAATGTTGATAGTTTCCTTTCTGCTGTGGATGCTGAAGTGAACCAGCTTCCTCCACCATGATGGAGCTTCCCCGGGACTCTGTAATCCTGAAATAAACCATTTTCTCCCATAAGCTGCTTTTGATCAAATGTTTGTCCCAGCAATGTGAAGGTAACTACAAAGAAGAGAGACCATGAGGTTCTATGTAGGCAGAAGGCAAGCTGTCAATAAAGACTCAGTAAGCTGCAACTCAGAAACACTCCAGGAGACAAAGCAAGAGAACCTGCTCCCAGGAAACAAGACAAAACAGAGCCAAAGAAAAAGGAGTGAGGGCGGAGCATGATGGCGGACGAAGAGCAGCCTCGCCAGGACTCTTGTCAAAAAGGTTTGATTCTGCAGCTGGGATCCAAACCCTGGCCCTGAACCCAAACCTACCATCTCCCCAACTCCGCACTAGCCGGGGGACAGGACTCCCCAGCTGCTTTCTGCTCCGCAGAGGAACAGAGAGCCGCCCTTCCCCCACCCCAGCTCCCGCCAGTGGCATTATCTCCTCTCCGGTGCTTCCTGAGCCCTTGCCGGCTGAGCACCTCTCCCTCCTGGGGCCCCCTTCCTCCAGCCTCCCTGCAGCAATTCTTGGGCGCACTTCTCCCTGAGACCCCCCCCCACACACATACACAGGCAGACGCGACAGACGCTTTCCTTGGGCAAACTGAACTAGCTCCGCTTGGGAGCCCGTTCCAGACCGCAGCTTCCGGGCAGGGCCAGGCCTCAGGCACCTGGGAACCTCTGCCAGTACTGGGAGGACATAGGTGGCTTCTGCGGGCACCAGGGACCACGTGCCACTGACAGGAGGGCACAGTCCGGTGGGAAAACACTGGGCTCTATAGTTTGGGGTGCTGGGGCTGTTTCTACGGCAGCATACCAACTGGGGACAGGGGCCTAAGTGGTGGCTCTAAGACTAAACAGTCACATACAGAGGGATCCAGACAGGTAAAGATCTAAGCCTCTCTGGGGACAGAACACCCCACCAGGAAAGACCTCTGTTTAAGATCAAACCTGGTGATCTTTCCACTGGAAGCAAAGCGGGCTGAACAGCACTCCCCAGGGTGCCTGAGTTCCACTCCCCTACCTGGATATGGGCAGAAACCAACGGGAAAAAAAAAACACAGAAATCAAAGACGAAACTCCCCAATTCACCGCCCCTAGTCCCACTATGGAACACGAAAGTGGTAAGGAAGTAGAGGTAGCAAATATACAATCCCAAAGAGAGACTCCTGACCACAACTGCAATGCAAACATGAAGCAGTTGATGGCTGCTATGGAAATTCTGAGAAAAGACATGAATGAGATGAAGCTTACCAACTCAAGCATAGACACCAGACTGAATTTAATGGAGAGAAATACGAATGAATTCAGAAACACATTAAGTGAATTGAAGATTAATCAACTAAGAGAGGAGCTAGACAATCAAATGATTAAATTTGATGAAGACTTAAAAAAACTAAAAAATTATTATCAGGAATCCCAAGCGAAAACAAAATTAGATTGGAAACTATATCTCACCAAAGAATTGGAGACTATAAACAAAATTATAGCAGAAACAAATAATGAAAAGGAGATGTTAAAAACCTCCCTTGAAGCAATCAGTCCCAGAGTTGACAATCTGGAGGACAGAATTTCAGAAGTTGAAGACAAGTCAGAAGGAATTAATAAGGATGTCATAGGTTTCAATATATTCAAGACATCAAGTGACCAAACTTGAGGGATCTATGGGATACAAAAAAGAGGACCAATATTAGAATCATGGGGATCCCAGAGGGAGAAGAAGCCCAGGCTAAGGGCATAGGAAATACCTTCAACAGAATTATTCAAGAAAACTTTCCCTATTTAACAAGAGAAAGCCCACTCAACTTTCAAGGGGCCCAGAGGACTCCAAACAGACAGGACATGAAGAGGAATTCTCCAAGACACATTTTAATTAAGATGCCTAACATAGAAAGCAAAGAGAAAATACTCAAAGCTGTTAGAGAAAAGCAAACCGTAACTTACAGAGGAAAAGCCATCAAACTTACCTCAGACGTCTCATTAGAAACCATGAAAGCCAGAAGGGCTTGGAATATTGCTTTTCAGGGCCTAAAGAAGTATGGCTTTCAACCTAGACTACTGTACCCAGCAAAGCTATCCCTCATGATAGATGGAGAAGTGAAAGTGTTCCATGAAGTAAACCAGCTTTATGACTATTTGAAAACAAAGCCAAAATTTCAGAAGATCCTGCAAGAGATATTCCACACAGAAGAAACAAGAAATCTACCTCAGAAGAGTACCAGAGATCAGACACAACAATTGCAGTCAGTGTGCTAATAACAGCAGCACAGGCAACAACCCCCATTAACCCTTCATCATGGCAGGGCTTAAAGCAAACCTCACTGTTATATCACTGAATATAAATGGACTTAACTCCCCTATAAAAAGACACAGACTTGCAGGGTGGATCAGAAAAATGGACCCCTCCATCTGCTGCCTTCAGGAAACGCACTTTACTTCTAAAGACAGAAATCTTCTTAGAGTAAAAGGATGGAAAACAGTATATCAGGCATGTGGAAGGAAAAAGAAAGCAGGTGTGGCTACATTAATCTCTGACAAAATAGACTTTACACCAAAATCAATTAAAAATGATCATGATGGTTACTTCTTACTCACCAAAGGAATGGTCCAGCAGGAAGATATCACCATCATTAACATATATGCACCAAATTCGGGTGCAACACAGTTCATAAAGGAAACCCTACTCAAAAATAAAGCAGAAATAGACTCTAATTCCATCATAGTAGGAGACTTTAATACACCTCTATCAGCTCTAGACAGATCAACCAAACAGAAGATCAGCAAGGACATAATGGAGCTTAATGTCACCATTGACCAGCTGGGGATAACAGATATTTACAGAACGTTTTACCCCAAAGACACAGAATTACATTCTTCTCAGCAGCCCATGGGACTTTTTCTAAAATTGACCACATCTTATGTCACAAATCCTCCCTAAACAAATTCAGGAAGATTGATGTAGTTCCTTGCATCATATCAGACTATAGGGCATTAAAGGTAGAAGTTGACAGTGGAACAGGATCCAGAAAATACACAAAGTACTGGCGCCTGAATAATTCACTCCTAGAAAATGATTGGGTCATCCAAGAAATAAAACAGGAAATTCAGAATTTCCTAGTAATAAATGATGACGATAACACATCATATCAGAACTTATGGGACACAATGAAGGCAGTCCTGAGGGGAAAGTTCATTGCGCTAAATGCCTTCATATCAAAGACAAAGAGGTCTCAAACCAATTGCCTAACCACCCACCTAAGATCATTGGAACAGATGGAAAAAGCTAACCCGAGGAGCTCAAGACGAAAGGAAATAGTTAAAATCAGAGCTGAGATTAATGAATTGGAAATAAAGAAAACAATTTAAAAAATAGATAAATCAAAGAGTTGGTTCTTTGAAAAAGTTAATAAAATCGACAAACCCCTGGCCAATCTAATCAAAGAAGAAATCAGAAAGCCCAAATCAACAAAATCAGTAAGGACAATGGTGAGATCACAACAGATCCTGAAGACATTGGAAGAATCATCAGGTCATACTTCCAAAACCTCTACTCCACAAAATTAGAAAACCTGGAAGAAATGAATAAGTATTTGGACATCTACCAACTGTCAAAGCTTAACCCAGAGCAGATAAAAGCACTAAATAAACCTATCACATCCGCTGAGATTGAAGATGTAATCAAAAACCTTCCCAAAAGGAAAAGTCCAGGACCAGATGGTTTCTCAGCTGAATTCTACCAAGCCTTCATCACAGAGCTAAAACCACTCCTTCTGAAGCTTGTTAGAAGCATAGAAAAAGAGGGAAAAGGCTTCCAAATACCTTCCATTACCCTAATCCCCAAACCAGGCAAAGATGCAACAAGAAAAGAGAACTATAGACCCATATCTCTGATGAACTTAGATGCAAAAATCCTGAACAAAGTCCTAGCAAACCTGATACAATGCTACATCAAAAATATTATCCACCCTGACCAAGTTGGCTTTGTCCCAGAGATGCAGGGATGGTTCAACATATGCAAGTCGATAAATGTAATACATCACATTAATCGGCTCAACCACAGAAACCACATGGTTATTTCAATAGATGTGGAGAAGGCTTTTGACAAAATTCAACACCTCTTCATGTCCAAAGCTCTTGAAAGATTAGGCATAGATGGCCTATTCCTCAACTTAATAAAGACAATTTACAAAACTAAAGCACAGATCATTCTCAATGGGGAATGACTCAAGGAGTTCCCAGTCAATTCAGGAACAAGACAAGGCTGCCCACTCTCACCACTGCTCTTTAACATAGTGCTTGAAGTTCTAGCCCAAGTGATAAGACAGGAGAAGGGCATAAAAGGGATACAAATCAGAAAGGAAGAAATTAAACTATCCCTCTTTGCAGATGACATGATCCTTTATATATCAGACCCAAAGAATAGTATCAGTAACCTCTTGAAGGTGATTAATGCCTTCAGCA
>PVHP010016867.1:0-35072 GCA_004024765.1 Zapus hudsonius | reverse complement strand
TGGTGCCACCAACCCACGCTAGGACCAAAAGGTGTGCCATCACGCCCTGCCCTTCACACTCCAAAACTTAGCTTAAGGTTCCTCAGAAAGGCTGGGGCCCAACAAATAGTTTTAGGGGAGGGTGAACAGAGGACAGCAAGCTATCCAGTTAGTAAAACAAACAATAATAGCAGTGAAAGATCTGTCACTGAGAGGAGAGGAAGAGGAAAGAAAGGGGCTGTGAAGGGATGGCTTCATGGAATGGGAACCCCCAAAATGGAATGCCCTTAGGCCAAGAACATTCGAGGCTGGGAATACTGGAGGGAAGCCTCAGACTGTGAAGATACCACAGAGAGCAAATGTGGATTCGAAAGTTCACAAGGCAAAGACAAGGGGGAAGAAGTGGCCTCACTCTTACCTAAATAACTGTGTTCTCAGATTCAAATCCATGCTTCCCAAAAGAATTGTAAGTTAATAAAGTTTTTAGAACTTATCCTTTCTTTACTCCCTAACTATAACATAAGAAATTATTTTTAAATTTATTTTAGTTTAATTTTTAAATTTTTAGCATACAAAGAATCAGGTTATTTTTGTCTTTATTATCCATAATTACATACAATGTATGAGTAAATCTTATGATGGTACCCCCATTTCCCTCCTCCCTGTCCCCAACCCACTGGAGACTCTCCTCATGGGTATACTGTATCAGTCCCTGCAGTAGGGGATTATAAGTAGCACAGCAAGTAGCCAGGTTCCCCCCTCTTTGTGTATTGTTGCTAAGGGGGCAATGTCTCAGGATATTCTCCCCCACCATGGCTCTTGTGATCTTTCTTCTCCTTCTTCCACTCAGTTCCCTGAATCATGGTAGGTGAGTTTTAAGTCTGGTTTATTGTTGAGATCTTAAATGTCTCTGGACTTCTGCTCTGGGTTGTGTTGGATATCATTGGTGTCTGTCTCATTGACCTATTCTGCATTATCTGACTTGCTGTGATGATATGTCTCATGTCTATCAGGACAATTCTCAAAGGTTTCATTTGGGGCCTACATGATAGACCCAGGGAGGTTCATCTCTTGCTGGGATGTCATCCATCTTCCTGTGGTTTGTTGGATTGACCACAGCTTTCTCAATGCAATCTGAAAAATACAAACAGAATCTCCATCAGAGAGTGAGATTAGTGTTGGTTAAATGAGACACTCATTGCTAATTTGACAAGATGGAAGGAATGGGGGGAGGAGTGGGAGGGTGGGAGAACTTATACAATAAGCTAAATGATTAATGAATCAACACCATAAAATCCTCACACACAGCAAGCTTCTAAGGAAGCTGTGGGCATCGCTTGGTAAGAGGGGCCATGAAAAAATGGGAAGAAGCCTAACCCCATTAAAAACTGATCAGACCTGTGACTTCCTGTCACAAATATTGGTTCCTTCCCACACTGAGCTGTTGATCAAAGAAACCCATGAAATCTCTAAAATAAGACAGGATTCTGTCAAAGCTCTTGACTACACACCCCAGGACAAAGGTAAGATCCTATTGCTGAAGAAACTACAGAAAGTCATTGAACAACACTGAGAGACCCTGCAAGATCCAGAATGGCAACTAGTTCCCAGATGGTAGCATGTGTAGTGCTGGTAGGTGCTACATGAGCTGCCAGGGGAAAATGGTCAATGATATTTGGAGAAAGCAGAGAGCACTGATATAAATTCAGACTGATGTCATGAGAATGCTGAACACACTACTTTAAGGGAGAAATCTGTGAGACAAGAAGTGATCAGCTGTGCAATATTGGCACCAAAACCTAGGTGGGTATTCAACGGCTTTCAAATTGGCCAAGAAACCCACTCAATGACTGTGAACCCTTAACTGGAACTGGAATTCAGGGCAAAACCCTATGGAGACCAAACACTTGGGCTCCAAGGGAAACTCCCCACTATCAGAGAACTACAGAGAGGCTGCACCCAATAGAATCTTGTCAAATTAACAATAAGAAATTATTTTAACTGTACTTGGTTCAATTCGTGTAACGTAGGAAGAAATTAGATCAGCAGGAAACTAACTTTTTCTTTATTGGACCACCATTACTTGAAAAAAGTTTCCTGATCCCCTTTGGAAAAAAAATGCTGGAAGAAATAATGGCCACTTTGCAAAAATAAAGCATGATAGAAGGTGAGATGAAGGAGAAGAAACTCAGGGATGAAGCAAGGACCCCAGAATACTACAGCACTAAACAGGGGAAGGAAAGAAAACTGAGGTGAAAGGCTGCAAGTGGAAACTCATGTCATCAAAGGATCCAAACCCTCCTGCTTTACCAAGACTGACACAGTGCTGAGAACTTTGCCTCGGAAGCCTGCTTCTTCCTCTCAGAGCTCCCCCACATCCAGCACAATACCAAATCTGACATTAAATTCAGTCTCCATCCCTGACCCAAAATTGAAGATTCCTCAAAATAAAATTTGAAAAATTATTCAAGAATGTTTCATTTTAAAACATGAACACAGGGTCGAAGAGATTTCTCAGTGGTTAAAGACACTTGCTTGGAAAGCAAGCCTGGATTCTGGATTTTATTCTCCATTGCCCACATAAAGCCAGATGCACAAAGTGGTTCATGAGTCTGCAGTTCAGGGCAGGAGGCCCTGGTACACCCTTTCTCTCTCTCTCATTCTCTCTCTCTCTCTCTCTCTCTCTCTGTCTGTCTCTCTCTCTCCTCACAAATTAATAAATAAAAACATGGAGACATACTTTTTTATAGTTGCAGAAAACTACTGAGCCTTTTTCAAATTCATATAAAGCATATTTTCTTGATGATCTAAAAATATGTCCACAAATGTCATTCTGACCCATATCAAGAAGATTTTCCATAAAAACTCACTGACAAATTGGCAAAAAGGCAAGCAATCACTAAAGCTCAGTTGTATGTTAAAGACATTGACTTGTTGCCTTCTCAAAGATCTGTTTCACAGAGAAAATGTAGAGATGACTGGGAAATTATTTTTAATGTTTATTAAATGGGTGCATAGATATTTTTCCTTAAGCAAATCAAATCCTTAAATTCACTCAGCAGAAAGAATCTCTGCAGAAGTTCCAGAATAAAAGCTCATTTCCTGGAGAATCAAATCTACAGAGAGGGTTGCTAAAATACACAGAATGTTTCAGAAACACTGGTCCAAGTGAACACCATACATCCGAACTGTCACATTTCACACACTTGTTTCTCATTGCTATTTAATCTATTATTACTTTTAGTAAAGTTTTGCTTATGCTAGTATTTTGCAATGCATAATATTTACAAAGTTATGTTTCTCTTTTTTTTCCCTCAGCACTCCTATGTATATACACTGTGGGCATCTTCTGTTCTGGAGAGAATTATTTTCAGCTAACTTCTCAATCTATCTACACTGACAGACCAACTATTTTTTGGTTGAAACTTTTGTTTGTAATCTGATGTGGATCAGGTTTACTACAATTTAAACAATGTGTGTTACAGGCAAAATGAAGGCGATAAGACAAAGGTGAATGCACATAATTCACATTTTATTATTAAATTTGATAGTCATTCTGCCTAATTGCCATATTTTTTTAATTTTTAAATTTAGCTTACTCCCTGTTGTAGTCAGCATTCTAGTTGCTGCGCAGAAAGAACCCCCCCAAAAAAGTGTTCAATAAAGACAAAAATAACCTGATTCTTTGTATGCTAAAAATTTAAAAATGAAACTAAAATAAATAAATTAATTTAAAAATAATTTCTTATGTTATAGTTAGGGAGTAAAGAAAGGATAAGTTCTAAGTGTGGAGGAGTGGGTTTATTTGGCTTATGGACTAGAGGTGAGACTCTTTCCTGGCAGGGAAAACGATGGCATGAGCAGAGGGTTGGACATCACCTCCACCACAGCACTGCAATCAATGGCAGAAAGGTGTGCCAAACACTGGCAAGGGGAAGTTGGTTTATAACCCCCATAAGCCAGCCCCCAATGACACAGCTCCATCAAGGCTGTAAAACCCAAACTGCCATCAGCTGAGGATCTATCAATCAGAACACATTCATTTGTTTGTGGGGGATACCTGGATCAAACCATGAGACTCCCCATTTTTCTACTTACCTCATTATAGAGTAGAAATAGTTCTTAACTTGGCACTGGCCAAGGTATACAATTTGAGTAGCACTGACTTAGAGGAGTCCAGTGGACTAAAACTATCATGATTCCCCATAGTACAGAAAGAGCACTGAGTTAACACTCTATGCTAAGACATGTCAATATTTATATATAACCACATTTATTTATGCCACGTTTGGGCTTCCCAAAGTGCTTCCATGCTCATGCTTGCATTTGTCATTAGAACAGATGACATTATAGGTAGGTAAAGCTCATTACTTTACCAACAAGGAACCATGAGGGGATGGAGGAGCAGTGGGGATGGGAGGAGAGTTAATCAACAGTAGAGGTATTAGGAATAAGTCATATGCAAACCTACTTTTTTGTTAGCTAATTTAAAACAGAGAGAGTTTGGGCAGAAGTACTCTGTGAAGGTGTATAATGGTTGCTTAGGAGAAATAGATTCTTCCAGGAAAATCCCAGTGTTAGAGGTAGGATACTTTCCAGTGAGTTATTGTTCAGGAAGGTTCCTAAAGCCCCCAAATAATACAGGTTACTTCCAAGTGTTCTGGTTGCCCACCTAAGCAAGATGATAACACATGGTTGCTGAAGACCCCACATGCTGAACACTGGGACATCAAGCTGGAACTGACTAGTTCCCTTCTGACTAGCTGCCATAGTTCTGGAAAGTGCTGTGCAGGCTGCTGGAGAGAAATGTCATCTATGGTCTTAACCAGCAGTGGACCCTGTAATCTACACAGCCAGCCATTCAAGATGTGCTGATTAGTATAATAGTTTCATAACTATTATGAAGGTTAAACAACTGCTCTCTGATTGGATTTTTGACCCAACACCATAAGAGGGAATTCATTTCTGATACTGAAAACCTAGTCAAAAGTCTATGGCTGTGAAATTCATATGCCCTAGGTGTGGGGGGGAGTTACTACTGTTGTTTGTCTACATGGGATATGCTCATCAAATTATCATCGAAATATTTATGTTTACTCCAGTAGATTAGTGTTCTCAGTTTTTTTTTTTTTTTTGCAAGTGGCAGAAACTACAGGGGAGAGAAAAGTGTGGGGATGGGGAACTCAAAACTCATCAAAGTACTGAGAATAAGTGATAATTGAGCATTCTACACTGAATAAGACATCTTTATCACTCCCTCCAAAGCTTAAAGAGCATTGCATGAAAGAATGTAAGAGCGAAAGCATGGGGAGGAATGATCTGAAACATCATCTTCTGGAAACAAAGTTGCATTCATGGCTTCACAGCAGCTGCCATTAATTGCACAAGATCTGTAATACTGAGTCCCATTGGATGGAAGAGGAGAAAAACAAAATCGAAGAGAGATGAGTAGGAAAGAAGGGGTTCAATGAAAGTGGGATGAGGGAGGGGGCCAAAATAAAGTACTGACAGAAGTTATAATCAAAATACATTATTTAGAGGTATGAAAATTGTTGAAGAAGATGTCATTTCAAACAACACAATTTCTAGAAACCAATCAGAGGGTGTTCTTCCCGCATACACTCAGCAACTGGTTTTTATAGTCACCATTAATGTGTATGTTTAGAAAAAAGTTTTAATAAAAACAAACATTTAGGCTGGGTGCCGTAGTCAGCTCATGCTGCTGGGATGGCCTTCTATACCAGCACAGTTACGGGAGGAAGGGATTTACTGAATTTACAGATCCAAGGGAAGTTTCATAATGGTGAAAGAGGTTGGCCCCCTTTCACAGGTCCAAACAGAGGGCAGGGACATCACCAACAACACAGCTACACACACACACACACACACACACACACACACACACACACACACCACCAGAAAACATGTCGAGGGATATCCTTCCCCTCATGCTTCCTTACATCCTGTCCCCTATTGAGAGGGCTGCCCACTCAGGAAGAATGGCTCATTTTAAAGGAGGGGTCTCCTTCTTTAGTTAATCTTTCCTGTAAGCAACCTCAGAGACCCACTCAAAATTCTGTGGATTAATAAACAGGTCAAGTTGAAAACAAAACTTAACCATCACACAGGGTGTAGTGGCACATGCCTTTAATCCCACCATTCTACAGGGAGAGTTAGGAGGATCAGCCACTGTGAGTTTGAGGTCAGCCTGAGACTACATAGTGAATTCCAGGTCAACCTTGACTAGAGGGAGACCTTACTTGGAAAAATTAGATGAAATAAATAAAACATTTGTGTCCTTCTAGATACTCAACAAATCTCTCAGTTGCTATCAAGACAATTCATCTCTTAACATTTCTATCTCAAAACTACTTCAAATTCTTTTCCTTATACAATGTCCTCACCCCACTCTGAAAAGAAGGAACTAGTATTCATATCATCCCTATTGGAATCTGTATGGAAAAGGATAAATAACATTTAGATCTGTTTTTATTTCTCTAATTTGAGTGGAGACAGAGATATCTCTCAGAAGAGCTATAGAATTGAATAGTCGTGCCATGTAAGGATGGCAACTCAGTGCCAAGCTGAGGATAACTAACTTTTGAGAGTAGAGAAATGAAGATGATATTAACACACGGTGTCTGAGAGATATAAAGAACAACTCTGACCTTGACTTTTATTTTATTTTATTTTATTTATTAATTTGGCTTTTTGAGGTAGTTTTTCACTGTAGCCCGGGCTGACTTGGAACTCTCTCTGAAGACTCAGGCTGGTCTTAAACTCACAGCCATCCTCCTCCCCTCTGCCTCCCGAGTGGAGAACCAGGCCTGGCTCACCTTCAGTTTTGATATCATTTTTTATCCCTTCAACTTCCACATTTTTTTAAAACAAAATAGCAAGGAATACCTACTTAGCCATAATAGATACATTAATTACTTCAGATATGAATTTAGGATAAAAATTATTTTCTTGTCAAATGAAGTAAAAATACATAATGACTACCTCTGGTGCAGTTCATATCCCTCTATCCTACAGAAAGATCCAGTATGTACACCAAGGAAGGACCCCAGTGGTTAGGAGACAGAGAGGAGGGAAACGGGGACACATTCACAAGATATGATCATACAATGTATATACTTATTCATAATAAAGATATTAAAAATAAATAAATTTAAAATCTAACAAATATTTGGTAAAATTGAAGATTGTTGACCCTGAACATAGCCCCATGGCTGAAGGCAGAAGTATTGGATATTGTATATCAGCACAAAACCACAAGCCACACCCTCCTCACCTTTGGCCACAACGGACATCAGTAAATCCAGTATCCTCAGGAAAGCATTACGAGGGGTAACAGGTGTACCTTCAAGAGAGAAGATAAAGTCATCAGCATAGGACAGAGCAGGCAATAGGTTTCAGAGCATTGAGTTTTATGATTAAAAGGGTCTAGTTGCTAATAAAATTCAATGATCATGACATGACTTCTCAAGCCATACTTAAAGTAGCATCAAGGTTATCCAAATTAAATGTTTTTATGCATTTAGACACCAGAAGACATTTCTAAATGTCCCAGCAGCAAATTCTAAAGATATAATGATGCCAGACAGCTCACCAGAAGAGTAAAGTATAACCACGTATGGCTGGTGACATTCCAGGGAACAGTTAAAATTGCTTTATGGCCTTTGGTAATGAAAGTGGACAGCGGTGTAACAATACGTAATAAGGTGAATTTAGTTTTATGTCCTGAGAACAATCTGCTTTACCCTTATGGTTCAATTCTTTCAACTGTTCCAGTTTTAAGTAATTACAAATGACAGCAGGCAAAGGCCATTAAAGAATAGCAGCAAATGGACTTTGCTATAGTGTGAGGGTCTCTCCTCTGGTGCTATTACTGTGGAATTTCAAGGGATGTAGTGGAAGTGAGGGTTTCACATGAAACAAGTGCTTTCCGACTCTCTCTGAACTTATCAGAGTCGCCTTCAAGCAGGACCTGCTGACACTCGTGACTAGGAGTGCTTCATAACTGATTATCGTGAGGCTTAACATGGTGTTAGGAGATAAAAGGTGTTCTGTTTTAATAACTTTGTTCATTTGGCATATATGATAACACATTAAAGCGCACATGAAATCCATTATTTCATGGATACTATTGCCTAAGATCATTTTAAAGTGCATATAAGCAAAACATTAAATAATAGCAGAAATGTTCTAAGGGAAAAAAAGCGCCATGTGAGGTACATATGTAGATGGCTGTAGGGACTTCCAACATGGCTCTTGGGGTCCCACACTGCTGGTCCTCATGCCTCTCTAAGGTCTTTGTCACATGGAATGGGGCTGACTTGTAACCCACAAAACATTGTGAGAATAAAACAGTATGGCTCCCAAAGCTAGTGAAAGATTAATTGTATCTTCTCTTCTGCTGTGGTGACCCTTTGCTCTGGGGCATTAGCTGCTATGCCATGAAAAGCAGTCCCCTAAGGAGGCTTAGCAATTGAGGAGCAGAGCCTCTGGCCAACTGGCCAACACACACACACACACACACACACACACACACACACACACACACAAGAACCTGTGCCACAGCCAGGTGAACAAAGCACACATCTTAACTGCAATCCGCAAGTCACCTTGAAATACAATCACTTTTAAATTTCTGACCCACAAAGACCATGTGAGGCAATATATTCTTGTTTTCATGTCAAGCTGTTAAAAGTGAACTAGTGTGTCACATGGGAGTCAAAACCTCACAACAGGTGGGTAATACCGTGGCATGACTAGGAAACCCAGGTCAAGGCTGGCATCTACCATTCCCCATGGATGGCTTGATTTCTTCTCTTCCCTTTTCTGAAACTCCTTCCTAGGGCCGCTGAGGTGGAAATGTGTCCCTCTTCTGTCCACTTCTTCTTGTGGTCGCATGTACTGGGGACCTCCGTCCTCTCTCACAAAGTGCTCACAATCACCAATTCCTTCTGATTATGTCACTCAACGTCATCTAGTGTACTCCGTGAACAGGTCATCCCAAGACCTGAGACCTGAAGTTCTGTATTCCAGGTGTTGAGCTGTTTCTCTGGTTTCTGTTTTTTTTTAAATTTTATTTATCATTTTTTAAGTAGTGATTATATATATATATATATATATATATATATATATATATATATAGAGAGAGAGAGAGAGAGAGAGAGAGAGAGAGAGAGAGAGAGAGCGCACCAGGGCCACCACCTTGTGGGTCTGGCTTACGTGGGTCCTGGGGAATTGAACCAGGGTGTGCCTTAACCCCTGAGCCATCTCTCCAGCCCTGGTTTCTGGTTTTAAAGGATGGAAGTGAAGCTGCCTTCTCTGTGTTCCTGAGGCCCCAACTGGGTCTGTAGTAAGTTCACAGTAATTACTGCTTAGCATCTGTCTCTTAACATCAAAAAGGCATGAAATATCTTCATTTTCTTTATTTTTAAAGGTCTAATTAGCTTTTTGACTGTTTTTTAATTAGACACATTTATGGGGTATAATGTGTTGCTTCAATATATGTCTACATTAAGTATTGATCAAATCAGGTCAGACAGCGTGTCCAGCACCTACTTTGCTTTATTATTTATTAATGATGAGAGTACTCAATCACCTTGCTTGTAGCTATTTTGAAAGTTGCAGTGCCTAATCAATAACCTTAGTGACCCTGAAGTTCAACAGAGCACAGAACTTCAAGCATCTTCTTTCCCAAGGACATTCTATTCCCATGCATTTTCTCCTGTGCCATCCACACCAGTCTCTGGCAACCACTATCTCTTAGTTCTTAGTTCTTGGTAAGATTGACTTCTGGGGATTTCACATTAATGAAATCACATAGTGTTTGTGTTTTGATGCTTGATTTACTTATCTAATGTATCATTCTCTAGCTTTGCCCAGTTTGTTTTTTCAAGTAGAGAGGATTTCATTATTTCTGTGGCTGAGAGTATTCATCGTGTTAGCGTACCAAATATTCTTTATCAGCTCATCCATCATTGGGAATTTAGGCTGATTCTCACGGTTAGATCTTAAGAATAGTTAGTGTTGCAAAGAATGTGAAAGTGTAGTTATCTCTGTGGTACATTAACCCAATACGTCACATCCTGGTGTGGAGATTCTGGGCCATTTACCATTTTTGAGAACCCTTCTTACTATTTAACAAAATGGTCATAGTAGTTTCTGCTCTCAACATCTTACCAGCACGTGTGACCATTTTAAGTGGGTTAAAGTTCTTTGGAGTTTTGAATTATACTTCATGAATGGGATGTTGAACATTTTTTTCACACAACTATTGGCTGTTTTATGCCTTATTGTAAGAAATATGCATTATTGAAAAAGTATCATTGATGATTGTAATATAAAGGCAGAATGACAGGTCCTGATTTTTACAGGAACACTGGAGTAATGGCTTATGGCAGAGACTGCAAAGAACATGCCTCTTTTTAAAAAGGTGTCAATGTTCCATTCAAAATGGTTGAGGAAAACAGAGGAGTGTTAAGAAAACTTTAAATACAGCTAGGTTTATTTGAGCAAAATGATTTGTAAGTTAGGCAGTACTCAACACCAAGAGATATCGGCAGTAAGTACAAAAGCCATTATAACCTCAAAACCTGTGTAATTCATGTAGCCTTACGACCTTGAAGTCTGTATGATTTTGTTAGACAAAAAACCTTCTTGTGGACTCTTTTAGGCTAAGTTATTATCCTCAAGGCCTTGCTGGACAGGTAGTAATGGAGGGTAGACAGGGAATGTCCTGATGATCTCTGAACCACCCAGGATTCCCATTTACCCCTGGCTTCTTGCCTGTGTTTGCTCCTTCCGAAGTAAGTGTTTCTGCATCAGGAATTACCAGACATGCAGAGGAGATAATATAGTGTTCCCTAACTTGTACTTTTACAAAAAGCAGTTAACAAATGCAGATTTTTTTCTCAGCTGGTCATTTCTTTATAGCCATGGGTTGTCTTTAGTGGATTTTATCAATTGCCAGATGAAACTATTCCAGAAAAAAAAAAGTACTGAGTCTGTACAGACTTTCCTATCATTTCCCAGAAACCATAGGATAACTATTTCCAGAAAGACAAATGTCTGTTAGGTCTTTTGCCTATTTTGGAATCACATCTGCTTTTTTTTTATTATTGATTTCTTCAATTGCATCACATATTCTGGAATACTAACTCCATTTCAGATGTATAGTTTGCAAATTTTGCAGATTTCCTAACAATCTGTATGTAGTTCTGCTCCACTGATGATTTCCTTTCTCTAGAGAAGCTTTTCCATTTGCTGAAACCCCACTGTCTGTTTTCCCTAAAGCAACTATTTCATTAATAAACTTTCTCCCCATGTCAGCAGAAGCAGCATGAGCTAAATGGTCCCTTGGTGGTATTAGTACAGCTTCTTGCCTCTGTCAGAAGGCTCCTTGTGGAGGGTTCAGTGAAGCTCTTTTGTTCTCAAGTCAGGAAGGGAAGGATGTGTGAGAAGTGCATGGTGAAAGGGTGTGTGGAATTCACTTCATTCTGTAAAGCTATTCTCATTCCCTGTTTTATTTTTATTTCCCAACTCTTCACCATCTGCGGAAGTGTCTTATTAGCTTATGTGTATCCATGCTGAGAATGTGGCCTGTGCTGTGCAAACATTGCCATAATTACCCCTGCCATTGGCTGTGCCCAGGTCATTGCTAAGATTACACATCCTGGGACCTAACTAGACAGTGTTTCTGAATTTCCCCCAGAATTCCTTCCAAACAACTAAGGAGCTAATCATCATGGTTCTAGTTTTCTTTGTCTACCTAGAGGCTTTGCAAGTACCTCCTTCTTAACAGAATGTTAATTCTCAGGCAAATTTTGTTGCCAGGGAGTAGGAAAGAGGCTTACTTGTCTCCACAACCCCACTGAGAGAGGAATTTATAGGTTGTTCTTCTTAACATATTATTTGCCACATACATTTAGTGGGTACCTAATTTTGTGAATACTTAAAATCACATACTATCACTTGCTGTTCTGGAACCATTGACTCTTGCCCAGGTTATAAGTAACCCAGCTGAAAGCAGTTCTTGGTAAAGATGTAAGTGAAATATGCCAGGAACCGACATTGGTTCTAAATCTCTAAACACCGCTTGTGTATCTTCACTCTTTAGCTTCCAGTCACTGTAGGTACGACAGAGGGTTGGAATAGATGAGCCAGGCCACCTCCAGCTCCTTAGATGGAGAACAGCAGCGGTGGGCCATGGGACACACAAACATTTCTGTCACCACCTGCTCTTCCAACTCTGCCTTCTGTCTCTTTCTGCTTTGTTGATTGCCATCAGTCATTCCTGGCCCATCCCTTCCTTTTTGCCTTTTCTTTGGATTCCTGCTTGTTTCCTTTTTCCTCATAAAGTCTCTATTTGGGAAAGGGAGCAGAATAAAGATTTGCTACTTCTCCATGTAAGTTCTGTCCTTCTTACATCCTTAGAAAATAAACCTGAGAAAGGCCTTAGGGAAAGTAGACCTCAGACAGTTCCTGTGTACATAACATTGCCTTTCTCAATGCCGTCTCAATTAAGTTTTTTAAATTGTATTTAGGTCTCTTTCACCATAAGATACTTCCCATGAAAACACCCATGTGTGTGCTTTGTTCCACACTCTAGCACTAGCATCAAGGATTGGATTAAATAATAATTATAGTTGTTTGTATCGATTTATATGTCTAATATGCTAAATTAATTGCACCAAAATTTCAAGAAAATCTGCTTTTGAGGAAAGCATGCCTCAAAGACATCAAAGCTATTTAGAAACAGAAGTGGTTCAGAAAATACCCAATGTAGTCATATTAAACTCTGCTCCATGTGATTTGAGGCAGAAAATCAGAAAGAAGGAAATTTCCTAGACAGGAGTGCCCAGTAAGCCTCGAAATAGTCCGCAGCTGTGTGGCATGTGGTATGACTGGATAAACAAAGTGAACAGGCACATTTGGACTATGGAATTCTTCTGGCTGTAATTGTTCTTTTCATCTCCCTCTGTGGTCAGATACAAAGTAGAAATTTTAGGGACCTCGAGTTTTAATTACTATACCCTCTCAGCTTATGGAAATGCCTTACTGAGTTCAAGACATAGGGACTTGGTGTATTTAAAGTCAACTTTTAAGTAGGAGATAAGATATTCTTGAGAGAAATACTGAAAGCAAGGAAGGGAATATAAATAAAATTGTAAAAAATTAACATTCATGATTGAAGAGCTGGTTCTACTTTGTAATTTGGTTTAAATGAAAGAATGGAATCTTTAATTTTAGTAATTAAATTACGCCTCTGCATTAAAGTGGTATTTTGAAAGCATGTGGCTCCTTTATTGATCAAAAAAGTCTTTCAAGGCCTTGTAAGGGAATACAAATTTAGAAGAGTATAAGATCAAATAAAAATCTCAATTAATTTTACATAAACATAAAAAGTTAAAGTATGATACACTGAAAAATTATGTCTCAATAAGTATTTTGTTTTTCTATATAAAAATTAACCTAGAACACTTAATTTATAAAACTGATGCATAAAAGTGAAATTGTTTTGACTGTTATTTGACAGTTTGAGATATGTCATAAACTATGATATCAGCAGCCATACAGTGACACTAATGGATTCATAATTACTTATTATAACTAAAATTTTTGTTCAGAATTATTATAGTCAGAATTTTAACAAGTACGGAATACTTCTTAAAGTTAGTTATTTAATCAGTCAAAAATGATCAATAAATTCTTGTCCAATGTGAAAGGAATTTGAGGTTGAATAAATATAACTTGGTAAGTTAAGAAAAGTCACTTGTGTCATTATTTGTTGGAAGTATGTAATTTGTGTTTTGATTTTAAGGGGCCAGAGTTAAGAAATTAGCTTAAATCTCAGAAGAGCATTTGGATGTTAGAAGCCTGTTGGAACTATTAAAGACTATGGGGAATATTGAAGTTGGAATGAATCCATTTTGCACTATGAGATGCTCATGAGGCTCTGCGAACCACAGGTGAGATGTGGTTTGAATTCAAAAATGCACCAATAGGCTAGTGTGGTCCCCAGCTCATGGAACTGAGATAGTTGTGAAACCTCTGGGAGGCAGGTCCTCTGCTCCCTGATTCTGGATAACTGGTCTACACCCATGCCTTCCCCACATGAAGGAATCTATTCTCTAGGAACTGTAAGCCAGAACAAACTCTTTCCTGGATTAATCTGCTTCCTTTTGGGTATTTGATCAGACCAATATGTGTTATGACTAATACAATAGCTCAATACAACAAAGGTTATTTATAAACCTATGGCTAGCCCAAAACTTAATGGTGTAAAATTGAAAGTATTTCCTATGATGTCAGGAATAAGACAAAGATGTTCACTCTCTCTACTCTCATTGAATGTTACACAGAAATCTTAGCACAAGAAAGAAAAGGGAAACAAATGTGAGAGGAAGAAGTCAAATCATTCCCACCTTCAGATCATACAACCATTTACTTCACAAATCTTAAAAGATTCACAAGAAATCTAGAGCTCATTAACTGTTCAGCAATGTAGGAGGAAACAAAATGAGCATTCAAGAACAAATCAGGATCTTCTCTACAAATCAATAATGAACATACCAAGTAAGATATCAGAAAAATAACCCCATTCATAATTGGATAAAAAAACTAGAAATAAACCTATACAAAGAGAAAAAAAAAAGATTTCTACAAAGAAAACTATAAATCACCAAAAATAAAATTAAAGAAAACAGTACAAAAAGAAAAAATTCTCCATGGATCAGTGGAATTTTGTGAAAATGAGTATATTACTCACAGCAATCTATAAATTCAATGAAATCTCCATCAAAATTCCAATGGTGTTCTTCAGAGAAATAGAAAAACAATAATCCTAAAATTTATTTGGAACCACAAGACACCCCAACTATCCAAAGCAATCTGAAGGCCTCACAATAGTGATTTTGAGTTATACTATAGAGCCACAGTCTCAAAACCATCATGGTACTGGCACATAGAGAAACATGTACAACAATGAAGAAGCTTAGAGGACCCAAAAATAAAACCATGTGACTATAGCCTACTGATTTTTGACCAAGATACCAAAAATATACATTGGAGAAATGATAGCTCTTCCACAAATGGTAGAATAACTAGTGGATATCCCTATGTAAAGATGAAACTAGATCCCTGTCTCTCACTTTGTAGAAAATTAACTTGAAATAAATCAAAGACCTCAATGTAAGTCCTGAAACCTTAAAAACTGCTAGAAGAAAACAGGGAAAACACTCAATAAAGCAACAATGCAAAGAATTTTCTTAACAGGATTCACATAGCTCAGAAAAATATTAGCAAGAATTAACTAATGGAATTGTAATAAATTAAAAATGAACTTTTGGACCACAAGTGTACAATAACCAGCGTAAAGAGATAATCTACAGAATCAGCCAAATTGTAGTCAGCATGTTTACACTTGGAATGATATTAGTACCCAGAATATATAAGGAACTAAAACACCTAAACTCTCTTGCCAGACATAGTGTTGCACATTTTTAATCCAGGAGGCAGAGGTAGGAGGATTGAGTTTGAGGCCAGCCTAAGACTACATAGTGAATTCCAGGTCACCCTGTGCTAGAGTGAAACCCTACCCCCAAAAACCAAAACAAAAACAAAAAACCTAAACTCTGAAAGAGCACACATTCTAACTCTAAATGGACAAATGAAACAAAAAGACAGTTCTCAGAAGTATAGTGGTCACTAAATACATGAAAAAATATTCAACATTCTTAGTCATCAGAGAAATGCAAATTGAAATTGCACTGGAATTCCATCTCACCCCAATCATATTTACTATCATCAAGAAAATGAAAATCCAATAAATGTTGGGAACATTCAGAGAAAAAGGAACACTGAGGCATTGTTGGTGGTTGTGTAATTTAGAGCAGTCACTATGGCAATCAGTGTGGATGTTTCTCAGAAAACTAAACACAGAAGTGCCTTATAAACTGGATAAATAACTCTGGGATATAAACATAAAGTAATCTAAATCAGAATATAATAGAAAAACCTGTACACCATGTTCACTCTGGCACATTCTCAATACCCAAGTTACGGACTCAGAATACATGCCTAGAAATGAAAGAATGGATCAAGAAATGCTGTATATATATATATATACATACAATGGAGGATTGTACAGAAATAAATTAAAATGATACAATTTCTCTTTTCAGGAAAGGATGAAATGAGATCATCATGACTAAAAAACAAAATGTCAGACTCAGAAAAACAAATATCTCTTGATTTTCCTCATAAGTAGAATCTGGATTCCAAAATGTCATGAAAGTAGAAGGGTAACAGAGAATGAATGGAAGGGAGGAAACAGGAGAGGTAATGTGGAGCTAAGCATGATGAAAATAGGAGCCCTTAACTGGAACTGGGGACTCAGGGTGAAATACACCAGGTACAAGAATCCTGGGCACCCAAAGAGAAATGCACTATATGAGTAATGTACAAAGAGCTACTGACAATAGGATCTAGCTAATTCAGAATTCTGTATCTCAGTTAACCTATACTGATCTCACTCTCCAAAGGAGATTCTGTTTGTATTTTTCTGAAGACAGACAGAGAGAGAGAGAGAGAGAGAGAGAGAGAGAGAGACAGAGACAGAGACAGAGACAGAGAGAGCGCTATGGATCCTCCAACCCTACCAACAAACCAGGCTGATAGTTGACATCTGGGCAAGAGATGAGCCACACCAGATCTTCCATGAGGTTCCATATAGAACCCTGCAGAGAGTGGTGGGATAAGCAAGAGACCCACCACCACAGCCAGTCAGTCAACACAAGATAAGCCAGACAGACACCAATGTTTTCAACACATCCTAAAGCAGAAGCACAGAGACCCCTTAAGACCTCAACAATAAAGCAGCCTTAATACTCACCCACCATAACTCAGGGAACTGAGCAGAAGGGTGGAAAGACTGTAAGAGCCATGGTGCAGGAGAATATCCAGAGACACAGCCCCCCTCAGTAACAACATACAAAGTGGAGAGGAACTGGGCTGACTTCTAGGCTATCCATAACCCCCTACCCCATGGACTGATCCAGACTGCCCACAGAGGATGATATCCAGCTGACTGGGGACAAGATAGAGGGAAACTGGGGAAATGGGGATACCAACTCATTATTTGCTCATTCCATGTATCTAATTATGGATAATAAAGAAAAAAATAAAAATACATTATCTACATATGTGAATAACTAAATTCATTGTTTTGTATAATTAATATATGCTAAAAAAAACTATTTAGGAGAGATGGCTCAGGTGTTAAGATGCTTGCCTCCAAAGCTCAATGACCCAGGTTCAATTTTCTGGTGCTCAGATGCACAGTGGCACATGCGTCTGGAGTTCATTTACAGTAGCTGGAGGCTCTAGTGTGCTCATTCTCTCCTTTCTGTCTCTCTTCTCTCTAGCTCCTTCTGCTTGAAAATTAAATAAATAAATAAATAAATAAATAAAAATATTTAGAAAGAGCAGATGATAAAATATAAAAATTACTTATCTAGCCTAAGCAATATATATATATGATCTGTTTTATAGTTGTAGTTGTACATAATTTTATTCAGCCTTTTAGTCTTTTCAAATGTTGATGAGTGCTTCTTGAATGAGTACTAGCTTCTTGCTTTTCTTTTCATTATACTAATATGTTTGGTGCTTTGCGTATTATGAACTACCCAAAGGAAGTGTGAAGTGTACCATAATGACAAAATAACACAAGTAGTAAATGTTCATGAATAGCTTTGCAAGGATGACCAAAGCAGCTTTTAGAGGCTGGGCCTTTTCCTTTTGTAATAATAGTGAAGGACCATTCAAAGAAAAATGTTCTTCATGAGAAATGTTCCCATTTTATTGCTGAGAAATGGTCAAATGCCTTAGAATACATATAGAGATAGGAATGAGAATTGATTTGAATGTTCATGCATAGAAAATGAATGATCCCTATCATTACATATCAAAAACGTCCTGGGTAATATTTTGCCTATTTTAATTTTATTTAGTTATCTATTTGTGTATGTATACTCACATTAGCGAGTATTCATGCATGTATGTCCATGCGGCACGGCACACATATGGAGGTCAGAGGGCGACTTTCAAGTCAGTCCTCACCTGGGCACCTCACTTGAAGCAGGGCTTCTTTCTATGTGTTTCAGCTCTGCTTGCTTTGCTGCACACCCCATGAGTCTCCAGGAAACTCTCCTGTCTCTGCCTCCCAGCTTGCAGTCAGTGTCAAAGGGCTGGCATTATAGAAATCTGGATTCTGGCTTTTTACACAAGGACTAGGAATAAGATCCAGGTACTCTAGCTTGAAGTGGCAAGAACTGTTCACTGAGTCCTCTCTCTAGCCCCCTAAGCCTAAGCATGTGGAAAACCAGTTTATAAACTCTAATTAACTGACCAACTATGAATTAGAAACTACAAGACGAAATATGCCAACTCCAAAATGGATGATCTTTTTACAAGACAAGGAAGCATCAGAAAGCACTTTAAATTAGTATTGTACCACACTAGGCACTATATAAATGATTATACAGTCATATTACTCCAGTTTTTGTAATATATGCAAATTAGTACTAATTTAGTTATGAAGAAAAATTTATAACTAAGCCCATTAAATTCCACAAGTGACATGGCACAGAAATGAATTTTAAAGTTACTACTAAATGTACATGCCTATAATTCCAGTATGTGGAATCGGGAGGATTGGTACAAGTTGGAGGAGGCCAGCCTGGTTTCCACAGTGAATTTCAGAAAATCAAAAAGAGTCAGCATTCATCTGGGTGCTTTAGTTATGTACTAAGAGAATTTGTTTATTTAGTTGATTGTATTTATATAGCTTGTTTAATACATTCCGGTTACTTTTAAATGTCTAAATTATTAACCTGAAAGGGCGTATTCCACATCTTAATAATGTAAAACAAGTCCAAGAAATAATTGTCGTTCAGTAAATCTGATTGCAGACCTCACATACATTAAACTTTGTTCTTCAGATTTCATTGTTAGACCATCCCCATAAGAGTCTATAAGAGCTACTTACATTAAAGTATATTATCTAGCATTTCTGTGACATCGTCCCAGAAGTAATTAAAACATTTTTCACTTATAATTTGAAATAATTTATCCTGTCTATCAGTGTTTGATATTTTATGTTACTTTAGGAGGCTGTAAGGAGATAAGTCACCAAGACTTTTTATAAATATCCTGGCAACATTTTGCAAAATACTTTCATCCTTATTATAGCTCACAGAGATTTGTGCTCATGACTTGGAAAGAGTCTAAGTCATTCATATCCCATACAGAGAAAGAAACTGAAGCTTAGAGAATACCGTTAAACAAAGATCAAAAAACTGAAAAGCAAGCCATCCAGATTTAGGGGCCAGATTTCCTAAATTCTATCCTGTGTCTTTAAGTCGCCTGCAACATTCACTGTATGGGAATGCACTCACCCCTCCAGCCTCGGTGTGCACTGTCTGTTCGATGCTCAGAACACAGTTGTTTCTCAGGTCTATTTAATTAAGACAGTTCCAAATGTGGACAAAGGATGGGCCTTGTGTTGTATAGATTGCCTCCAAAGCCGCTGTTTAAGTAATTGAGTGGTTATGGCAATCTTCCTAAATCATTGCAAATTATTAAGCAGCATGTGGTACAGTTGGGAGCAGAAAGGCTCAGGTGTAATAAATGATTGTCCTTCGAGAGAGTCATTTCTTCATAATAGGCTAGTGATTCATTAGGGAAATGCAAGAAGCTCTTACTGTAGTAATTAAGCATATTGAAAAAATGTTATATACATATAATCCTGTGCTTCTTGTAAGAATTAAAGCTGAAAGTAAAGATCAATTTCCTAATAAACTAAATGAATGTAAAATCACTTAGAATTGCTCTTTGTCTCATTTATATTTTATAAAAAGATAGTGGTTATTTTTGCATGCAGTTATATTCCATGAAGAATCCCAACTTTTCATTTAAAATATATTTATTTAATTTAGATTTTACACTTACATAAAATACTTTTAAAATAAGGAAACCTGAAAAATTCAAAGATGTATGTGGATATTATTGGAGTTAAACATATATCTGTATACATTAAATTAATAAAGTTAAAATTCCAGGAACTTTATGGCTGACATCTGGCAGGAGATGAACTACCCCTGGCTGATCATATAAGGCCCAAATGAAACCTATGAGAGAATAGACAGATAAACAAGAGAACTTTCATCTTAGCAAGTCAGATAACCCAGGAAATGTCAATAGAGACAGATACCAATGATACCCAACACAAGCCAAAGCATATGTCCAGAGACACTTAAGATCTCAACAATAAAGCAGACTTAAAACTCACCCACCATGACCCGGAACTGAGTGGAAGAGAGGGCAGAAAGATTGTAAGAGCCATGGTGGAGGAGAATATCCAGAGACATTGCCCTCCTCAGCAACAATATACAAAGGAGAAAAAAACTGTAATATGGAGTAATATGAATTTATATCATTTATATAGTGCCTCGTGTGGTACAATACTAATTTAAAGTGCTTTCTGATGCTTCCTTGTCTTGTGAATTACATCTTGTGTAATTCACAGCCCCCCTACCCCATGGACTGATCCAGTATGTCCACCAAGGAGGTTCCCCAGTGGGGTGGGGACACAGAGGAGGGAAATGGTAGCATCACAAGATTTGCTCATACAGTATATATAATTACTGACAATAAAGATGTAAAAAATAGAGTCAAGAATAATTCTGCAATTTTCCTATGAAAGATAATAATCCAAAAGCTAGAAGAACTAGAAATAAGTCTACTTGGCTCTAAAGTTAGACTGAAGCATGCTGGCTGTGATAACTGACAGCAGATTCTCATTCCTTTTCCTCTTCCTCTTCTTTTTTCCTTTTCTTAGACTCACATTACTGTGCCCGTCATCTTTTGGTTGTTATACACAATTGTGGTGCTTCCCCCTTTAAAAAAACATAATTGATTGCTGAGTAACTTACTAACAAATCTACCAAAATTCATACTGAAAGGGTTTTGCTATCACTGCACCATATTTTTCATATTAGTGGATTAATTACAGTACAATTTACGTGAATTCCAAAATGGGTAGTTTAAATTTCTAAAAGTAGAAATAGACAAAAAGTTCTTATATTATGTGCCCATATTAAAAAAAAAAACAACTAATTCTAACATCTGTTAGCCATGATTGGATAATCAACTAGTTTGAATGATTGTCAAAGTTTTTGCAAGAATTCCATCAATCAAATTGGCTATTGCATGAATTATATTGGAGTCCTTGATCTCTCCTCTTCATAAGCAATATTTCATCAAGCATCTGTTGGTATACATGAAGACAGGGCCTTGCCGTTCCATTGCTCTGAAGGATCATCGCAGAAAGGGGCCTACACTCAGGAGCTGCCTGCTCATCACCCATACTTAATGCATTGGGCCAAGACAAAAGAAGTTAGTTCAAAACATGGAAGTCTTTATCTTTTTTTTTTTTGAAATATAAATGTTTTCTCTAAAACACATCACTTTAGAAATCATTCCTGAAAATTGGCAAAATTAGTTTTACTATAAACTAATGTCTACATAAACAATGAAATAACATAATAACTTTTATACAAATAAAAAAAAACATGCCAAGGATTTGTTGAACTCACTACCGAGAGAACCTACAGGATCATAAAATTGTGTCAAACCTATTTGAGGAAGTCTTTGTAAGATCTGACAAAAGAAAGAAGGACGTTTGTTGGGTCAGACACAGGAAAATGGTATTAATGGTCAATAAAACCACAATGTCTGTGCTCCACTTTTATGCCAGAAAGAGTATATGAGGGGAACAATGTCTCCAGATATTCTCCCCTACCATGGCTCTCACATTCTTTCTGCCCCCTCTTCCACTCAGTTCCCTGAGTCATGGTGGGTGAGTATTAAGTCTGCTTTGTTGTTGAGATCTTAAGTATCTCTGGATCTTTGCCCTGGGTTGTGTTGGGTATGGTTGGTGTTGTCTCCATTGACTTGTCATGGTTTATCAGACTTGCTGTGGTGATTGATCTCCTGTTTGTCTCATCACTTTATGGTAGGTTTCTTTGGGCCTCTGTGAAGGCTATGGGTGGTTTGTCACCTGCCGGGATGTCAGCTATCACCCCATATCTTGCTGGTGGATTTGAGTTGTCCCCAACTCTCTCACTGACTTCTGAAAAATACAAACAGAATCTCCATCGGAGAGTGAGATCAATATAGGTTAAATGAGACAACATTGCTATTTTGGCTAGCTCCTAATGGGTGTAGCCTCTCTGTAGCTCTCTGGTAGAGGGAATTTCCACGAGGGGCATGAGCTTTTGGTCCCCATAGGATTTTTCCATGGATCCCAGTTCCAGTTAAGTGTTCCTTGTCACTAAGCGGGTCTCTTAGCCAATCAGAAAGTCGTTGATTACCCTCCTTGGTTTAGTGCTACTATTGCACAGATCAGCATTTCTTGACTTACTGGTCTCTTCCATACAACCATGTGTTCAGCATTCTTGTGACAACTGTCTATATTGCATATCAGTGGTCTCTGCTTTCTCCAAATATCATTGACCAATTTCCCCTGGCAGCTCATGCAACACCTTCCAGTGTTACACATGCTACCATCTGGGAGCTGGTTACCATTCTGGATCTAGCAGGATCTCTTGGTGCTGTTTGATGACACTCTGTGATTTTTTTCAGCAATAGGGTCTTACCTTAGGCCTGGAAGAGGTATTCAAGGGCTTTTTCTGTAAAATAAAAACCTATATAAAATAAGCACGAAATGTCAGACCTGCCTGGTTCTTAATCAGTAGTAAATAATCAAGTTTCTCTCTTTAGATAGTTAATGAATCATTGAAAGATCCTAAGGCAGTTCTCTAGTATTGTTCTTATCATCTCAACCTAAACTTTGATGAATATTTCTATTTTTTTGGAGACACTTTATTAGATTAAGAGAACAGGAGAAAGTACAGAGAGCTCCTGCCTGTGAGAGGACAGGAGGGGTAAAGCCCAGAGAAATATTTCTTAACTTGAATAAATATGTAGAATGATGACATCACATGTCTGGCAGGATGAAAACACATCATGCTCATCAGAGAAAACAAACTGACAATAGTATATATATATATATATATATATATATATATATATATATATATATATATATATATATATATATATATATATATATATATATATCTCCACACCACTAATTTGTATGTTTGGGTTTTTTTTTCCAAATTTTTCTAAGGTAAATCAGGTGAAGACATCCAATGTTCTAGTTTCAGGTAAGCTTAAAGGTGCTGGGCTATGCAACATCTTAGTAGTTTCAGAAAATGAAGGCTTCAACGTCACTAGAATTGAGTACATGTTTGATTCTGGAGACTTGGACTAGAACTGTAGAGGGGGTTGTGGTAAGAGTGAAGACTGACCTGAAGGAATAGGGAACCCACTGAGGTTCTCATGGCAGGAGTGAAACCATCAGCCTGGTTTGTAAGAAGATTCTTAGTTCTTTTCACACATTCATTTTTCTTGCCTTTGAAAAGTATATTGTCTTTTAGTGTATTTGGAGTATTGATGACATTATTTTAGTTGTATACAATATTGATATTTTGAGGGTTCAAAGTGATATGATTTCCTCTGCTCATGGCTAAAGGCATGACATGGGTGAAACACCATTGAAAATATCTCTTCCTGGAAATGTGGCACCATACCTTCTCAATAATTATTAAGGTGATTATTGGGATGGTAGGTGTGTTAAGAATTGGTGAGAGAACGTAGGATATAACTTACATCAAATGAAATTCACCATTATAAAGTGTAACATTTAGTTAATTATCTCTGTGTACACATCTTATTTAATTAGAATGTTTTCACCAGCCCCCAAAGAAACTATAAGCATATTATTAGTCCTTTCCCATTTCTCTCCTCACGCACCTCCCAGCTATCAATTAAATTTCTGAACCTTTAGATCTGTCTATGATAAATATTTTATGTAAATGAAATCATATAGTATATGTGTTGATGTTTTTTTCTTCTTTTTAGCATTGCATATTTTTTCAAGGTCCAGCCAGATTGTAGCATGACTCATCCATTTATTTTTGTGCCTGATTAACATGCCATAATACAAACTGTCATAGTCAGCCACCACTGCTGGGATGAACCTCCAAAAGAGGTTGGCCCCATTTCACAGGTCCAGAGAGAGCAGAGTGGCCATCACTAACACCACACACACATCAGCAAACAGGCAGGGGGAAGGAAGAGAGATTTCCTTCCCCTCAGGCTTCTTTACCACCTGCCCCCCCCCTACTGAGAGGGCTACCCTCTCTGGAGGAGGGACCATGTCCTTTAGTTATTCCTTCCTGTAAGCTACCTCAGAGACCCACCCAAGATTACTGTGGATTACTAAATAGGTCAAGTTGACAACAAAACTTAACCAGTACTGGAGCTTAGCACATTTTGTTTATGCTTCATCGGATAATGGGCATTTGAGTTATTTCCACTATTTGGCATATGTTTTCAATTTTAATGGAATTTATTGTTTGGTCAAATGGTAATAATATGTTTAACTTAATAACTAAACTGTTTTCGAAAATGACTTCATCAATTTTATCCTCATCAACTATGTATGAGAGTTTTAGTATCGATATGTCTTTGTCAAAGGATAAATCCCAAATAAGTATGGTATATAATACATATTTTATGTTGGTAGGTTTTGGTTGATAGCATATTACTGAGAAATATTTTATCTGTATTCATGAAGAATATTTATTAGTAATTATCTTTTCTTGTGTTTTAGTATCACTGCAACACTGGTTTCACAATGTGTTTGGATTTATTCATTAATGTAGACATGCATGTCCACATTGTGCATTATTTACATCAGGTTAAATATAATCTCTCTCATCACACAATTACCATTTCCTTATGGTAACAAAAACAAAACAAATTTAAACATTTGGCTGGAAGCATTTGTCTGGTTATCCCAGTGTTTAGGCTTCCTAAGAAGAATTCTACATTGACATTTTTCAGGCATATGGGCTAAATATTGTGTTTATTTCAATGTCTAATTTTTTGTTGTTGTTTATTGTGATAGGGTCTCACTCCAGCGCAGGTTGGCCTAGAATTCAATATGGAGTTTCAAGTAGCTTTGGACTCACTGTAATCTTTCTGCCTCAACCTCCCGAGTGTTGGGATTAAAGGTGTGAACTACCACATCCAGTTTTCTAATATATATACTTTTTAATTTGATACTTAAATAATATAATGTAATAATGCCTGAAATCAAAATGTATACTGTCTCCAGTTTTCTTTGCTGTGACCAATTGTTGTTTGTTAAGTAAATATTAAGACTTCACTGTAAAATCTATATTTTTAACATAGTTACAAAAATTCTCTGCTCAGTAGAGTTAGTTTTCAGTTACCAATTGGACAAACATTTCTTTCAATGACTTCAAACAGTAAGTCTCTTGATTTTGCCAAGTGGTTCTGTATAAATGTTGGGAAGTACTTCTTTCATTGAAATTATCCTTAAGATATCCTTGGAGTTTATCAAATTTTTTCTTTAAAACTTTTTAGTTGACTTTTTTTTGCCCCAACTCTTACTTATTTAGGGAGCTTCAATGCCAATAATTGTCTAATCATTTTTTGTTAAAAAAGAAAAAAAAAACTTTTTTTTTTTCATAGGGGAAACTATGAATTAGGTCAAGTAAAAAAAATCTTCTAAGAAAAACTAGAGCACAAGCTGACAGGTCAAATGATATTTCCAAGAATGGGATTTAGAAAGGGTAACAGTTGTTTCCTGCTCTTCCGACAGAGACCACACTCCTGCTTTCACCAGGATATTACTGAGCAAGACAGCAAGTTGAAATGCCACACACCTCACTGCCTACTGTGGTTCAGCTGTTTCTTGCATGTGCACGTCCTAAATTGTGAATTGTGCATTTCCTAAATTGTAAATCCCTTGGTTAATCTCCAACATTGCAATAACACCTCTCTGTTAATGGTCTGCTTCATATATTAATTAGATATAATTTTGTATAAGTTGATAGTCTGTGAAACAATATACGTTAACTCATAATTTTTACTAACTTGGTTATTTGCAATGTCCTGAGTTTTTAGAAAATCCCTTTTAATGCAAGAGAAATGCTAAAACCTGAATGTCTTCAACTGACAGTGAGTATGGATTGAGTCCTCCCAGGTCTTAGTTGGAAACCATCTGGTCATGGTCTCTTTATTGATGAGCCTCAATGCTAGTAATTTTGATATTGTAGGCTAACCACATTTGGCTAACTGGTCCCTGTACCAAGGGTTTTATAATTTTTAAATGTGAGTAAATGTCCAGTTAATACCTAATAAGAATCTCTTATTTTATTGTATAATGAAATAAGACATTTATTCATATGTATATAAATTGGTAGAAACTACTCACTACTCATACTTTTCACTGGTGATGAAAATATTTTTGTTTTTTAATAATGTTTAAAAATTAAGCCACCAAAATAATGGAAATAATTTTTTTTTGTTTTTAAACGTTTTCCAAAGTATACTTTTAAAGAAAAATAATTCGTACACTTCATTTCAGATGAAAATGAACTATGAAGTCATGATAAACGGATTTTAATAAGAAGCCAACAGCTTTATGTGATTTATGTAATAAGAAGAAGATTTATGTGAAGAAATTCATGTGCTTTGCCATAGCTTTGATATTCTACACTCCATGCAAAATATCCATGTTAATTTTTTCCTTTTCACTTGAAAAAGAGAAAATTGTTGGAGGCAATATGTTAATTTAATTGCATTTTATCTTGTGTCTGATTAATCTTGCATACTCAAAAAGGAAAACATTCGGGATTACTTTTTTATGCTAAATTGATAATAAATTCAAAAAAATCACTGATATTATTTGAATATAAATTTTAATATCTTGATTGAAAAAGACATTAAAACAGATTGGGAGCAATCTAATAACTTAGGAAACCAAGTATATTGGATCACAGCATTGTATTTTCTTAGGAAATGTTCTTGTCAAAGAAGTTAAACAGGTTGTTTTTGAAGAAACATCTTAATATTGGTATTTTCCATCTGTGGTCAGAACTCTCAGTTACTCCTGGTTACAAACCTGGCATATTTCATAAATTTGAAGCAGTTGTACAAAACTTATTCTGAACTAAAGTAGTCTCTTTCCAGGGTTCCAAAATTTTTTTTACAGTAGGATGGAAAGCAAATTCATCAGCTAAATCTGATGCTAAAATCTGAGGTTTTAAAAAAACAACAAATGATTTTGCATAAAAATAAAAACCTTATTTTCCACATCGTTCTGATTTAATCTGGTACAAATTCAAGCTAAGCAGGAAGACAAACGTGCCCTCGGAGGCTCTCAGCCTAGAATCAGAAGTTTGACCATGTGACATCCCCAGGGGCTATTCTGAGCCCTGCTCATAACCGCCTGTGGAACTCACCAGACCCGCCAGATGTTGCTGCTAGAATGTTCCAAGGCTTGGCATCTGGAGTCTTGGCAAGCTCAGGAGACAGCCATGGGTCTTGTGTCTATTGCTAAAATGGACCATGCAAGAAAGTCTGCAGCAAAGAGTCTAAGTGATTTGGAAAAGATGCAGGATGAAAAGAAACTCAAAGTGACATTAGGTTTGGGAGAAATATTGGTTATGGATATTCTTTTACTACACAGCCCATGCCAGGTAGTTTCAAGGCTTGGGATTATAACTTTGCATTGTTTATCAGCCCGTCCTGAAGTGATCACATCAGTCAAGTGACTTCCCAGTGTTGGAGAACACACCTTCAGGACTGACTAGCAGCAGAGGGGAAGCAGCTGTTGCCTTGGACTCAGAGTTCATTTTTTTGGGGGGAGTTTTTAACCGTGCTTGTCCCATTTCAGCGAAATTAAGATGGAAATGTGGAGCTCACAGTATGACTGATGGTATCCAAAAATGAATGTTTCATGGATTTGATTTTGGAAACATCTTTGTTTTGTTTTTCCACTTAGGGCTACAAGTTGTACATTTATAGTAGATTCTGAAAAGTACCATAGTAGTAACAACAGCTTGAAACTTTAAGCCGGAACCTTTACTTAGTTATGCCTTATTTTAGGAGTCTGTCTAAAGAAAATCAGAAATCATCTAATATTTGTTTGTAAGAATTTGAAAAATTAAATATTGACCTAAAGTTCCAATAAAAGAGGATTTAACACATTCTATTCTTCAACAGTATAATAATTTTAAATACTTCATGGCACAAAATTGTGCTTGAGGAAAGAAACAAATTTTATAAACAGTAGGGACCCAATTTAGAAAAAAAATGAAGTCAGATAACCATTCAAGATTAGAGAAAAAAAATATACGAGTAGTTGTTAGGTCGGGAGAGTGGATTAGGGGTAATTGCAGTTTCTCTCTACATTTGTTAGTATTTTACATATGCTTTATAAGGACCACATAATAGACATTATAAAATACTATATAAATTGAATTACAGTACTTTATTAGTATAGCACTTTATTATAGCAGAATGTAAATTGCTCAAGAAGGTTGAGCATTAACCACAGCTTCTTGAGACCCCGAATTCTCTAGCTATTCTTAGGAATGTCACCCAGATGTGAAGGACTGCTTTATCTTTACTAGCAACCTAGCAATAAATTCACTATAAAAAATAATCTGTGAGAACATCTTTTTCACTAATACCAATTCAGGAGTATTTTTAGCAATACTGCATTGAGAAACGATTTCAAAATGGGTCGTGATGTCATGATGAAAGTGATGTCTCAGATTGGCTTATTCCATTTATCCTAAAGTAGCTATAAGTCACCCATGGGTTCTGTCTCAGACCCTACTGAATCCCCTCTACATTTAGCACAGAAAACCAGTCACTATGTTCTTACTGTGCTCATTTTATGGCCATAGATTTTTCAGTATTCTTGATTTGTACTTATAACTTTTTTCTTGTCATTGACTTTAGAATATTTGCCATTTTTCAATGTAAATATATGTATATATACATATACATGATTGAGATTTAAATTCTTTTAAGTATTTTAAACCAATGTCTATTTGTGTTCAAATTTCATGTTTAGTTACAAACATAAAAAAAACTTTGGCATCTGACATAGTTCACTTACTTGGGGCTTAATTTTCACTAATCAAGTTTTTTTTTTTTTTAATTCCAAACAAATTTCCTGTAATGTCTGCTAGACGTTCATTTAGCAATAGCTCTGAGAGGTGGGGTTGACTTTTCACAGGGGCATCGTGAGAGCAACACATTGAATGGAGTCCTTTCCCTTTCTGAGGCTGGCAGTCTGCTCAGCTGGGCCCCAGGTCCTGAGTCCAGCCCTGGGCAGAAGCAGTGAATTCAGCCATCACTGCGGCACAGGCTGATCATTCTCCTGATGAAATTACACTGATCTAATTTGCACGCTGTGAAGACATTTGGCACTGGCTGGATCGGAGCCTTGACATCTTCATTGGAACTAAAAGTACACTAAGAACTCACATGACGTTTCACATTCTTTTCTGCCAGGCTGTGGCATTTCATCCTCTTTAAAGGCATTATTTCAAGAACATTTAATTTGGCTTTGATATGCCTGTCATTTTGCTGGGTGCAATATACCAAGCCAGAAAAGCTCAGCTGTAATAAAGTTTGGCACCAACAACCCACCATATACCTGCACCATCCTGTGCAATTTAATTGGCATTCAGTGGGTTGATAAATGGATTGGCTTAATGAGACAATATACTTGACATATGCAGGGCTCTCCAGAGGAATAGGACTCATTTTTTCACCTCACACATCAACATGTTACAGATACCAACAGTCACCTCAATGGCTGCCTTCCACTCGCTGACCAATAGACTTCGAGCTAGCTTGCTCCTTTCTCCCTTTACCACAGCGGTTTTAAATTCCTCCTCTCCTCTGCATTTCCCCAGATCAACGGAGTGAGGTGGCCTCCATGCCTCATTTCCACACATCTGTATGCTCCTAGCAAATCAAATGGCTTGTCTTCTGAACAGATCCATTTTACCTGCTGGAAAATGACAATAGCTATAAAATACCATAATGAATTCTGTGGTTTCACTACCGGCAGACATAGCCATGTACAGGAGCAAGTGGTGCCATTCTATCTTTAGAGATGTGGGTTTCAACAATTAATTACAACCACAGAGACACCATTTTCCTCACACCTCAGATGAACAAAGATTAAAAAGAAGCAGAATGCTGAGCGTTGGCAAGGGATGGTGGAAATGAGGCCTTCCGTCTCTGCCGGTGAGATTCTGAATTAATACAACTTCTCTGGAAGCAGATGGCCCATGGACATCTCACTTCAAATCTGGCTTTATAAATGTTCAAGGAAAGAGAATGAGGATGGAAGAATGGTGCTTTAAGGGGAGCTGGGCCTCTCAGATTCAGAGAGGCGCATGGTGACCCACTTAGGCCCTGATGGACGTCTGCACCCAGACAGGATAGGTGCCACGTGAGCTGTGGCCAGGGCAGCTGCTGCTCAGCTTGGCTGCACACCTTGCCCTGACCCTGAACTTGACCCTAACCCACTTGGCACCCTGGCATCCTGGCTGCCTGCCTCCGGGCGGGGAGATGCCCACAACCACAGCTTCCTTTCAATGGGTTGCCAGCTTGATGCTGCCCATTCTGATCCAAAAAAATTTCGACTCACAAAGCCCAAGGAAATGAAAGAATGAAACGGTGTGTGACAGTTTCTAATTACTGCATAAAAACAACATATGGAAACTTCATTGTCCATTTCATCCCTCCACATGTACCATCAAGACAGGCTGCTTTTACTCCATCATCCTTGCCAGCATTTGAACCTGATTTTCTTCCAGGAGGAAGGATATTAGCTTTGATTTCTGATGCACAGTAGCATTTTTGCAGCAATGATTTAGACATCTTGATGGTGGAGGAGATTGTGCACAACCTTGCTCTCTTTTCCCTTTGAGCTTTCTCTTTGTGCTTGTTAGGTAATTGTATTCCTTGGGGTTGTTCACAACCTGGGCTGAAATGGGGCCTTCTTCAAAAGTTTAAATTAACTAAGTGCCTCCTAGAAATAAATGTCCCAGTGGGTCCCTAATCAGGGACCAGGGTAGGCAGAGCACTACCATAGGCTGATAGGTAACAGGACAGAGCCAAGAAAACTCAGACAACACATATCCTCAACCTAAAGGATAACAAGAAAAGAAAACACCTTAGCTCCAGCAGCATGCTGAGGTAGGAGAAACTGGATGGGAAGTGAGGAGACCTGGTGTCTGGTCTCCCACTCTACTTAAAAGCCTAAGCAACGGGCCACTTTCTTCAGCCTCTGCTTCAAGACAGGATTTAGGCAACACAGCTTCTAACCTCTTCTCCTCTTCCCTGTCCTCACACCCATATGGAATGATCTGAATACCTTTGTTTTCCACACTGGACGAGATCCTACTTTGCTAAGGTGGTTTGTGCCCAAGGACTGACCTTGGAGTAAAGTTGAAAAGTGCAGCAGGGAAGACCAAAGAAACCAGACATCCATCAGACAAGGGTTTGCTAAAAGCAAAGCCTTCCCATTTCTCCTCTCCTCTCCTCCCCGCTGGCCACAGAAGCAGTCAGTTAATGAATCAGAAAAAAGCTGGTTACCAGATGTCCTGGCTTATTAACACGCACATCGCATTCTGTAATGGCGTTCACAGAGCAAGCTGTGTGGAATCCAGAGGTGGCAGAGGAAGACTTCTCAGACGAGCTCCAAAATGAGTGTGTGCTTCTGTCAATTTCCAGAATGGTGGCTGCACAGGTTCATTTAAGCCACAGTGGGCACATTCTGTCTGGGGGAGAGGAGCTTGCCTGGGCCACAGAGCCCCTCTCCAAGGTCACCATGCCCCTCCTGGAATCTGCGCAGAACTGTTGACATGGACTCTTCTATGTGGAAAAGAAAAGCTATGTTAATAAACTCAGGAACCATGAAAAGCAGAAGCCAACTCTGTTTGATTGGTTTTCACCACTGGCTAATTTTAAAGCCACCCATTGTTCAGCTCTGCAGTCTAATTTTATGCTAATATCCTGAAAGTTGTCAAATCTTGGCAAAACCTATGCATAAATTACACAGAAAGTAGCTCACAGGAGGGGGAAAAGTAATGACTGTCATGGTTAGCCAAACCCATTAATAGTCTGACAAGTAATAACCCAGGAGCGCTGGTCAACTGCTGTAGACATCTGGGAAACTTTTGCAATTAATATCTTTTTTTCTGTGGGTTTTTTTTCAGGGGTGGGGAAATTGGAAGAGGTTTCAGCTATAAAATAGCATGCTGTGGACTGATCTAAATCAGCTTTCCAGGAAGGGCTGGGCTCATAGCCCCTGGTTGACCACTGACCTATTTGTCACCGAAGCCACTGTTTTGGAAGGAATGCCACATTTGGGCTGATGGAGACTAATAGTGTTTAGAAAATGTATCAATGGTATGTGGCTTCCCAAACAATACAGAATAAACAAAAAACCCATATGTTTCTACCTCTAATTTATTTCTGATTTGTTTTCCCTTTAGAGTTTAGGAAAAACTAGACAGGCTTAAAATCCCTTCATGCGCCCTCTTGGTCCCAGTTCTGTACTTCAGTTAGCCTGTTGGTCCTTTCTCTACCTCTACCAGGTCAGGCCAATCACAGTGTGTGTGTGTGTGTGTGTGTGTGTGTGTGTGTGTGTGTGTGTGTGTGTGTGTTCTATGATAAAGACTTCAGAGCAAAATAAGTGAATCAATCTGATGAACCATGACCTTTGTCCTGTTCAATATTTTGACTATAACTGTTATATATACATATATGTACATATACATATATATATATATACATATACATGCATAAGGTAGCTGAGTATCCTACCTTACCTATGAAGGTCACTCAGTATTGTTCCACAGATGTGCTAGATGATATAGCAAGCATAGTCCCTAGAGTGAGTGAATATTCAATTTTGAATAGGTAAACAGATGAATGGATGGATAGACAGGTAAATGTTAGTAAGGTACATTCTGTATGGGTGTTACTACTAAAGCCTCATTATACATAAGTTCTTTGCTGCTGAAAAAACATTGCCTGTATATAGGGTCTCTTCACATCAGACTCGGTGAGCTGCTTGCTTGGCTAGAAGAAGGCACTGAGGGATGCATGAGGCTAAGAGGCTGGAGAGATCAAGCAGACGTGTTATAAGAAGTGTCCTTAGAGCCATACTAGTGACCGCAGGTCGTTCCTGCAGGTGACTAGTGGCAGACTTTACCCTGAAAAATAACTGCTGGTATTGCCTAGGAATGCAATTTGTGAGGTGGAGAGGAGAAGAGATTGTGGGGGTTGGGGTGAGGATCTTGATAGCAGAGCCAATGAGAAAAGTACTTCAATAGCCTCAACTACCTGGAGCTTCCCAAGGTCAATGCAGTGGAAAGATTTCCTCTTGAAGGAATGACTGTGAAGGAGAATACCTATCTTACACAAACTGTGAATTAGTCACGTAAACTTAAGCAAAGGGCTCTGCATGGCCTCAGAGCTCTGGGGCTTGGAGGCTGACTGCTGAGTGAAATGCCCATCCTCACCTAGTCCTTCACCCTTCCTTAAATGTCATAGTAACATTCCACACGATGGAAGTGATATTCGCGAAACACAAAACCCTGATCAGACATTGCCTTTAATGCAGGTGCACTGCACTCCAACCTTGTCAGGACAAAGCATATTCTGGACCAACCCAGAAAAAAAGGAAGTGCTGGCATAGTTACATAAACGAACGCCAGTTGTCTGAAAAACAACTTTGCTGTCACCCTGGGACACATCATTTTTAGAAACAATGACCCATTTGGCAGTCCCACACATGTTCCCTTCTCCGAAAGCCTTCCAACATTCTATGGCTTACTTTATTTAGGCTTGGGATTTTCCTGGATATAAATCCCTGGCAAAGCAAGTGGAGAATCTTAATGCCATTTAGTATTACTCATTCCATTCACACTTTTTATTTTAATTCTTCATTGTGTCTTCTGTTACTGATCCTTGTTTCCCTGCCTTGGCAACCTTGTCTGAGCACCTCATATCAAATGGCAGCACTGTGGAATGTCTAATTACTTCACTGTTGAACTTGAACAACTGTCCTAGAAGGTCTATTTAACAGAGCCAATGTTCTGGCTTTTGAAATAGCCTTTGTTACATAAAGGATATGGCTCTTGTTAGGAGATGTTTCCTTACAGCCCAGAACTTCAGAGGGTTTGTGAGTTGGATTTATTCAAAATGTCTAGCTCCACTTTTTCAGTTCAAATTAATTTTTATCTAGTACTAGATTTTTTTTTTAGTACAGGGAGTTCAGAGTCGTGGAACCTGGCAATGATGCCATCTGCCTCCAAGCATGTGGCAATCCTGATCAGATTCAGACTTCGAAGGATTCTGAATACACAGTGAGATTTTTCTAGAGCATGTGAATTCTCTAAGCAAAATACACAAGTCACTGTAGAAGCACGGAATTTCTCTAAGTTGTATGCACATGTTGAGAGAGTCTGAGGACCTAAATATTTTTGCTCTGAAAAGAGAGTTCAGACTAAATCTCAGAGGCAGAACAAGAAGCCATAGAAGAGGGTTGGGATTGTCTAAGAGCTGTTCTTTGTGAGAGACATGCAGGGAGGGAAGCCTCTGGCAGGAAAAAAAACCACTCTGTCTTCAGGGAAAGCCTTTGACATCTGAACTCCTGATTTCTTCTCCCTCTTCCATTCATTATGGAATTTTCACCAATGCCAATTGTTCTCTGTTCAAATTTGCTTGTTAACATGACTTCAATTGTAAGGTGCTGATTTATTCCTTCCTCAGCTTCAGGTCTTTAGATACAAATAACTCATAATAATTGCTCCATTGCTTTTGAGGAAATAACCTATTTTCTGATTTTATGTAGGCGCACCATTTCAGTTCCACTTGGCTTCATATAAGATAACATTATTATACTAAGAAGTAACTAAGAGTGTCTCTTGGTCTTCATCCTCCATCCTACTCACAACACATCTCACACATCGCTTCACAGTCTTGAAACAATTGCTCACTTGAGATTATTAGAAATGATCCATTCAGGACTGAGAGAT
>PVHP010016866.1:0-35476 GCA_004024765.1 Zapus hudsonius | reverse complement strand
ATCTGGAGTTCATTTTCAGTGGCAAGAGTCCTTGGCTTGCCCATTTTTATATTCTCTCTCTCCCCACCCTCTGCTTGTAAGTAAATAAATAAAAATATTTTTAAGAAAAAAACAGACTGGAAGATGAGTTTTTAAAAACAAAACACCTTTGTGTTGGGCTGGAGAGATTGCTCAGTGGTTAAGATGCTTACCTGCAAAGTTTAATGACCAGGGTTTGATTCCCCAGTACCCACATAAAGCCAGAAGCACAAGGTGGTGCATGCATCTGGAATTCGTGGCTAGAGGCTCTAGCAATCAATTCTCTCTGTGTCTTTCTCTCTTCATTCTTTGCATATATGTGTGTCTGTCTGTCTGTGTGTATATATGTATATGCTTGTGTATGTATATATGCATATATATATACTTTGTGTAATAGATTGAATTATGTCCACATAATCAGTTAAAATAAAATTATGTTGAAGTAGACTGGGCTCTTATCCAATATAACTGGTATCCTCACAAAGGGGGCAATGTGCCAGGAATGGTGGCACATGCCCATAATCCTAGGAGGTTAACTTGGGAGGTAGAGGCAAACCGATCTCAGATTCGAGGTCAGCCTAGTTTACAAAGTGGGATCTCGTCTCAAAAAATGGGGGAAGACGATGGGATCTGGACAGGAAGAATGCCATATACAGGTGAAGACACACACGGTAAGCTAAGGAATGCCGAGAGGACCAGCACATCACCAGGGGGAAGAGACGTGGAACAGACTCTCCTCAGCCTCAGGAAGAGCCCTGGCTTCCCCACCTCAGACTTCACAACTGTGAGATGGCTAGCTTGTTGTGACGTCAACTAGACTGTGGCACTATTTGACAGATGCCCTAGGAGTCCTCCACACCTATAGAGAACATCTGTGAAACATTAAGAAAAAGAGTGAAATATGAAAATGGGCAAATACTTTACAAAAGTAGATATTTTAAAAATTAATTTTGGGGAATATAGCTCAGTGGTAGAGTGTTTGCTAGCATGTATGAGGCTCTGTGTTGAAGTGCCAGCACTCACAAAAGTAATAATTTTAAATAAATGAAAATAAATTACATTAAAAATGTTCAACATAGTCAGGCATGGTGGCACACATCTTTAATCCCAGCACTCAGGAGGCTGAGGCAGGAGGATTGCCATGAGTTTGAGGCTACTTTGAGATCACATAATGAATTCCAGTTAAGCCTGGGCTAGAGGGAGACCTTACCTTGAAAACCAAAACAAAGCAAAGAAATGTTCAACATGATTACTTACTGGGGAAATGCAAACTCAACCTCTATAAGGTGTCCCTGCATATTTCTCAGAAGAACTTGACATTGCAAAGGACTGGCCAAGAGGTAAGTAGAGAGCAAACAAAACCCATAATCATTGCTCCTGGGAGTGTAGCTACCTTGGAAACTGCCAGGATCCCCTAACCTGAAACAGTGTCAACCTGTGAACCGGAAGTACCACTCCTAGGAATAGACTAGGCAGTGGGCTAAGAATGAAACTCGTTTGTAGGAGTTTGCCTAGCATGTTTCCTGAAGCCTTGGGTTCAATACCCAGCACTACAGAAACCACATTTGGTGATACATACCTATAACCCCAGCACTTGAAAGGTAAAAGCTGGAGGATCAAAAATTCAAGGTTAACTCATCCACCATGACTCAGGGAACTGAGCAGAAGAGGGGGCAGAAAGATTGTAAGAGCCAGGGTGGGGTAGGAAATCCAGAGACATTGCCCCCCTCAGCAATAATACACAAATGGGGGGAACCTGGCTGCCTCCTAATCTCCTACCTAATCTCCATAATCTCCTACCCCATGGACTGATCTAGTATGCCCACCGAGGAGGCCCCCCAGTGGGTTGGGGACAGGGAGGAGGGAAATGGGGGTACCATCACAAGATTTGCTCATATAATGAATCTAATTAAGGATAATAAAGATATAAAAAAAAGTTCAAGGTTCTCTTCAGCTACATAAGTGAGTTTGAGGCCAAGCTGGAATGGCACAAGACTATGTCTTTAAAAAAAAATAGCTAGAAAAGGGGCGGGAGAGATGGCTCAGTGGTTAAAGCACTTGCCTGCCAAAGCCTAACAACCTGAGTTCCATTCCCAGTACCCACATAAAGCCAGATGCACAAAGGGGTTCATGCATCTGGAGTTTGTTTGCAGTGGCTGGAGACCCTGGCATGCCGATTCTCTCTGTCTCTCTTCTCTCTACCTCCCTCTGCTTGCAAATAAATAAAAATTAAAAAAAAATTATCTAGAAAAGACCTTAGAAAAGCAAGCCTCTGTCTCTCATCTCTCTCTGTCTCTCTCTCTCTCTTTCCCTCTCTGTAATTATTTACATTCACTATAGAATGGACAAATAAATAATGGCCCAGCACTACTGTTAGCTTCTCGTTGCTGGGACAAAACACCCAACCAGAAGCAGCGTATGGGAGGAAAGGAGTTTATTTCCACTTCCAGTCTTGAGGGGCAGCTTCATCAGGGCAGGAAAGCATGGCAGAACAGAGGCTGGGCTTCACGTCATCTGGGTGTAAGTGGTCTACGGGTGCTGACTAGCCCTGGGACACTGGGTTAATAAACCTCAGTGTCCACCTCAGTGACACACCTCCTTCAGCAAGGATCTACTTCCCAAATTGTCACCAGCCTAGGATTGAGTAAGAGGCTTAATCACACGCTTACGTGGCTATTAGGGAAATTTCATATTGAAGCTACCACCTCGAGTTAATGAAAATATATATAGTTGATGAAATACTACATAGTAGTGAAAATGACTAACACTATAAATAGCATTGATGATTCTCACAAATGTATAATAACCACAAATTACAAAGACTATGACTGTGTGATTCCATTTGTATAATGTTCAAACAAACAAAACTACTGGACAATGACAGGCAAAAGGGTAGCGGTTACCTTTGGGGAAGTGAGGGTGAGAGGCGGTGCAAGGGAGACTTGGAAGTGCTGATGTTAATATTTTTGTTATCTGGGTGATATTTACAAGACAATGCGACTTTGTGAGAATTCATTGAGCTGTGCATTTTCTCTGTTATAGTCAATATAAAGTTTTATTTAAAATTAAGGAAATACATTTTAGTGAGAAGGAAGCTATCAAGGATCTTCCAATTTAATCCAAAGGAAGTTTTTCAGAAAAAGTGGGGGGGCACAAAGCATGGACAACACATTCATAGTGGAAAATGGTAAGTTTAACTCTGGACAGCCTGTGGTTTCTTTGAGCATCTCCGCAAAGCTCCTGGGTCTGACATCTTGGAAGAGGTTTGTGGTAGGATAGATTTAGGAGCATCTTCACCAGGCTCGTGGTTATGCAAGTCTGATGTCTTGGAAGAGGCTTGTGGTAGGCTAGATTCAGAAGCTAATGGCATATCACAGACAGATATCACAGTCACAGAAGAGCCAGAAGTACAACAAGCTGTGAACAAAATAGAAACCGCTCAGGCTATTCTGTCTCATTAAGAGAAGGGGAAAAAAAAAAAAGCCAGGTGTGGTGGCTCACGCCTTTGATTCCAGCCCTTGGGAGGCAGAGGTAGGAGGATCGCTGTGAGTTTGAGGTCAGCCTGGGCTGGAGCAAGACCCTACCTCAGAGAGAGAGAGAGAGACAGAGAGAGAGAGCCATGAAGAGGTGGACAGAGGTCAGGCATGGTAGTGCACACCTTCTATCCCAGTACTGAAGTGGGAGGGCGCCATGAGTTTGAGGCTCTTTCTGGGCTAAAGAGGGAGTTCAGGTTAGCCTGGGCTAGAGTGAGACCCTACCTCAGAAAAAGAAAAACAGGAATGGAGAGAAGGCTGAGTGGTGAAAGCGCTTGCCTACAATGCCTAATGACCCCTGATCCCACATTAAGGCAGATGCAAAAGGTGGCACATGCGTGTCTGGAGATGGTTTGCAGTGGCTCTCTTCTCTTAGTCTCTTTCTGCTTGCAAATATAAACAAATCAATAAAAGTGGACAGGGGTCTGTCTCGAGCTAGAAGAGTGTGGTACCCACAAGGCAGGGAATGATGGACATTAACAAATACAGCAGAACTCACGGTATTGACTAAAGCACAAACATCCTTTGGATTCAGTGATTGGAGCATCGCTGAAGTCTTTAACAGGTTATGGTTTTCAAAGATGAAGGCAGCAAAGTTCCTCACCATCCCACTGAGCGATGGAGTCTGTACCATTCGCCCTTGATTCTGTACGTCTTGTGATCTTGACTAATGATGTATAGCAGAAGTGACCTTATAAATATTGTTCTGACTCCTAAAGCATAAAAGGAGATGGCATTTCCCCCTTGTCTGTTGGCATTTCAGAGCATCTCATCTAGGAAGCCTAACTACCCTGAAGCCACTCGTCAACGACAAGGCACCAAGAGAGGCCGCACGTACAAGTCTGGTGTCTGCATCAGCCCGACACAAGTGCTGGATGTGGAAGTGAACGAGCCTTCTCATGATCCTAGTCCTCAAGTGCTCGGTCACTTCAAGGTCTTCCCATATGAGCGTCTAGGGGTCATGAACCCTGTAAGGCAGCTGACAGACTGACCATCAGTGTGCCTTTAGACAGAGCAGCTTCTCTGGTGCCGTCCAGGAAGAGGGTGAGCAGAGAAACGGGAGAGACAGGGAGGTCAGAGTGGAAGGTGACAGGGAGAGTTTAGGAAGGTTCTTGTTGGATGGAAAGATTTAGAGTAAATATCAGAGCAGGGAGGAGGTGACACTGGGAAATTGACAAATGGGGTAGCAAGGCCAGGGAGGTGCAGGGCGGATCCTGCACTGGAGGAACACGGGGGTCTGTTCAAGACCAAGGTCAGCTCCTCTGCCCAGGGTGGTTTTTTTTTTTTTTTTTTTTTTGGCTCCAGTTCAGCTCTATTTCTTAGGCCTTACATTTATTTATTTATTTATTTATTTATTTATTTATTTATTTATTTATTTATTTATTTATTTATTTATTTATTTGAGGGAGGCGGGGAGAATGGGTGCACCAGGGCCTCCTGCCAGTGCAAACAAACTCCAGACACTTTGTGCATCTGGCTTTAAGTGGGTACTGAGGAAGTGAACCTTGAGGAATATGAGTACCTTTAACTGCTGAACCATCTCTCCAGTCCCTCTTTCCTAGGTTTTTGTCTTTAAATGGAGACCGGAGATGCCTATGTCTGTCATTCGGGTACAAGGCTGGCTGGCGATCAGACAAAGGCACTGTGAGGGAGGGGAGAACAGGCGCCGCTTCACTCTCGACCCCTTAGAAAGCCTGCAGGAAGTTACAGAGCAGTGGAACCTCCCTTTAGGACGGCGTGCTAGAAATGAAGCAGGGAAATAGGGGTCTTGAACTCTCGTGAGAGGAAGGCAATGAAAAGCAATCTGACCACCCAACTGGAAGTTCATTTTCAATAACTTTCTTTGGCTATTTTAAGACAGGATCAGACACACTCCTATAAATAAGTTTGGTAAGTAAAGCCAATCTGCAGTGGGGTGACTAGAGCCCCCTCCTCACTGAGCCCCAGGCGACAGAGAAAGGGGTCACTTAAGGGAGGACATTCCACAGAAAGAATTCTCAGTCTCTTGCTGTGCCCCTTGCCTTTTGGGGAGCAGTTCACATGTCACCACAGTGCCTAGAGTAGCCTTGGGGCTTCCAGATTGCTACCCTCCAACCACCTGCAGCAGCATGGTGGAAACCATACCTGATCCGAGAGCATCTTTCTCTACATTCTCACACTTAGAATGAGAAGCTGGGGCGTGAGACAGTCTAGTCCCCAAGCCTACCTAAGTAACCACTGGAGTTTTGCCTCTTCCCTGGGTCACCCTTTGGGTCAGTGGGAGCCTTCAAAGACAACTTCGTCTTGCTTTACATCAGACGTGATGAGAGGTGATGCATCACCCTACTCTCTCCGCCTCTTCACATTGCCTTGTGGCCCGGCATGGTGGCACATGCCCAGAATACCAGCACTCAGGAGAGTAGAGGGGCTGAGACAGGAGGATGGAGAGCTCAAGGTGAGCCTGGATTACAGACTGACATGTCTCAAAATACATCAACAATGTGAGCTGGGGAGATGGCTCAGAGGTTTAAGGCACTTGCTTGCAAAGTCTGCATTCAATTCCCCAGTATCTATGTAAAGGCAGATGCACAAAGTGGCAGGTGCATCTGGAGTTCATTTGCAGTGGCCCATTCTACCCATTCTCTCATTCTGCCTCAGATAAATAAATTTTAAAAAATTAAAAATACAGTGCAATGCAGAATGATACTACCAAGTGACCAATAACTGAGGATCAGGTTCCTTTCAAGTCAGAACCATCCTGTCATGGAGTCCCTACCCCAGGTCCCCCCAGACCCATCAGGAGAGAGGGGGTGGGGGATGGGCAGTGGCTGGGAGGGTCCAGTGTTCTGCTCCTCCTCATCCACATGGTCTTGTCTCCGCCTGTCTTCTCACTGCACATCCTCTACTAACCAGTTCTCGCTGACTCTGGGTCTCTCCTCACAACATTAAGCTTGTATTCCACCTATGGAAACTTCGATGGAATTCTGCAGCCTCCATCCCACTGCCTGCTCGTCTCAGCTCAGATTCCTAAGGTAGCAATCTAATTGACCTGGCTCCCTTGCTGGGCTGGTCAGAGGTCAGAGGACACCAGCCAGCTGAGTGGTGGAGCATTAACACAGCCTTTAGCTGAGGCTATTTGTTGAACTTTTAGAAGGGACAGTGGCATCATTTGTAGTGCACTGCTAAACCTCCCGCTAGCCCTGAGGCAGGGACATAGCCTTTTGGAGCCTTTATAAATAAGGATTTGAACCGTTAGGTGTTAGAGTGTGCTGTCTCTTATAGTTGTATAATCTGCTTCCTCTCAGCCTCCTCCCTAGCATCCAGGTCTCTTTCTCCTTCTGGAGGCTTCCACACAGTGACTTCTGCTACTGCCAGGTTGCCTCTCTCTCTGTTTCTGCCACTTTGGTACTTTATGTGTGTGCTGTCCCCATGTCTCCTAGCGGCACATTGGGTCCTTTTTATACCACAGGACTCTCTGGCTTCTACAGGTTGCAATAAGAAAATTCCAAGGAGTAAAGCATCAGAGGCATCGTGAATGATGGAATCACGCAGACCTGAACCTCCTGGTGAAGAAGCCAGGCATGGGCCACAGGGCCACAGCAGGAATTCAGATCTGCTTCCTCATCTGTCTCTCAAGAAGAGATGCTTGTCCAGTGTTAACTACACAATCCTTAGCTGAGGTCTTCCTGTGTCTTTGTGTGGGGGTGTGTGTGTGTGGCATATGCAGGTACATGTGCCCTCGCATCGCTCCATGAACGCTGGTGTCCCACTCCCTGGCAACTTTGTCTGGTTTTGTTTTTGAACCAACGTCTCTTTTTAGTGATTCTGGAATTTTCAGAGCTCCAAGGATTCTCAGGTCTCTGCCCCACTGCTGGACTGGGATTACAGGTATGGATGCCCACACCCAGCTGTTTACATGAGATCTGGAGATTTGAGCTCAAACCCCCTCAGACCCTCATGTTTGCCCAGGAAGTGCACTTAACTGCTCAGCCATTTCTCTAGTCTTCCTTGTAGAGAGCTGTGGCCTGGATTTGGGGGTGGGGAAGGGAGAAGAAAACATTTAAAGTCTAGGATTATGAGAAAAAGCCAGCAGAGTGATCTGCGCAGATGATTCAAGACAATGTTAGTGAAAATGACTGTGCCCAACATTTGAATAGCACCTTGAAGTTTGCACACATCATCTCATTCCAACCCTGTGTTTAGGGAAAAGCAGGCATTTAATATCTAATATCCATTTAGATTCAGAGACCCTAATATGGCCACAAACTGGCTGTCTGTAAGATCCCACAGGCTCCAACCGCTGACCACATCCAGAGCGCTGTCCCTTTGCATACGGCCCCTAGACCCTGGGACACAGTCATTTCACCACAGCCAAGGAAGATTATGGCTTCCAAAAACTGCTTGCAGAGACCTCTCTTAGTTGTTTTGGTTGTTGTGTGAAATTAATTAATTTCCCAGACTATCTTCCATATGTTTGAATCGCAACTCAATACCTAGTGTAGGAAGCCATTAAAATTCTGTGGACATGGCTGTCACTGGAAACTGGCCTCCCTGGGAGCAGCAGCACCAGGCTAACCTGCTGGAACCCTCCCGGGCACGACTCAGCGGAGACAAGAAGATAACAGGCTGGCATGGGGGAAGGTCTTGGATAGAGGAACCCCCACCTTACATAAACCAACTGTAAAGCAAAGAACAGCTGTGTTGGGGGAGGGGGTCATTGAAGGAGGGAGAGATGGAGTTAGGGAGTGTGAGTCCTAATGCTCCGGGGGCCAGGGGACTGATGGAGGACCTTTGAGTCCCTATCCCAAAAGCAATGGGCAGCCTTGGGAAGTTTAGGAGGACTACATGTTGTTTGCTTCTGTCTGGAGTGTGAAGAAGGGACTGGATGAGGGAGAAGGAAAGGGCTAAGTCGGTGAGTTTTATTTTTTCTGGTAGGTTTTCAACATCTCCAAGAACACGTGGAAGCCAGGGGATAAATCTAAAGTTATGGTCCTGACATGTCCAGTGCTCTGTTAGCAGCATGTTCTGGAAGAAAGGAACTCTATTATGATCAGTAGACATTAGGTGCCCACTGGGTGCCAGGCAGAGCCTGTGTGGACCCAGGCCTGCCTGCCCTCAAGGAGCCTACCAGCCTTCATACTGCATAGACAAGAAAGCCCATGAAGAAGCCGGTGTCACTTCCTGTTTGAGCACCCCTGGGAGATCAAGAAGGCTTCTCCAGGGAGGTGAGAACTGAACTGCAGGTAGAAGGATGGACAGGAGCTTGTTGGGTGGCTAAGTTTGGTAGTCAACAAAGATCTCACTTTCTCCAGGGAGAGTAAAGAAAGAATATTTCCCCTTTGCTCTCCAGGTATCTTGGAGGAGCAGTCAAGGGCGGTGGTAGAGCCGCCAAGCACAGCTAGGTGATCACAGCAGGTGGAAGTCCCCAGGACTGCTTCCCTGCTACCTCAACCTACTGTCTTGACAACGTGGCAATGTAACACCTGGAGGAAACCTGGACTTGCACTTCCATTCAGAGTACATGGAAGACTGTTACTAGGAGAGGGAAAGATGAGATCAAACTAGAACTAGTTGGAAAGAACGCATTCTGTGGAGGAGACGCAGGGGAAGAGAGGACCAAGGAAGGTGGTGGAAGGTGATTATAATCATGGTATATTGTGCAGATGTATGGAGATTGTCAATAAAAAGTATTTTCAAAAGCAGATGGACATGTTAGGTACATCCCCCTGACTTCCTAGACCCTCAGTTTCTCATGTGTAGAATGAGGTAACAGGAGTCCCTGCATCAGAGTACTGATGGGGAGACTCGGCTGCTCTGGACCTTGGGCTACCAGCTCTGTGCACACTGCGCTCCATCTGAAGGATGCTCCCTCCTGTCTGCTTTCTACAGGCTTCTGGGTTGTTTTCTCTCTGTCAATATCATCCCTGCAAGGTTTCCCCATGGCTGTCTGTAGTAGAGGCTGGTTCCAATGCCAAGACTCAAGAGTCCTTCTAAGCCTCTGTATATTTTTTAAAAGTTTTATCTATTTATTTATACCTCTTGTGTATATATGGGTATGTCAGGGTTTCCTGTCTCTTCAAAGAAACACCACTGAGGCCACTTTAAAGTTTATTTGAAGAGAGAGAGAGAGAGAGAGAGAGAGAGAGAGAGAGAGAGAGAGAGAGAATATGGACTCCTGCCACTGCAAGCAAACTCCAGGTGCCACATGGTTACCCAGGAAACAAACCCAGGCCATCAGCTATGCAAGCAATCACTTTAACTGCTGAGCCTTCTCTCCAGCCCTCAGGTCACGTTTTGTGCCTGGCTTTGTGTGTAAGCTAGGGAATTGAACCTAGACCAGATTTTTTCAAACAAGTGTCTTTGATCACTAAGCCATCTGCCTAGCCCCAGCCTCTAACTTTCAATAATTTAAACACTCTTCCTATTGGTTTCCCATCCTGTGAGAGTTTCAGACAAGTTCCATAGATCCCCCTCCCCTTGAGTGGGAGTTGTCTCTAGCCAGAGCTCAAACCTAGATGCTAAAACTGATTGGTCAGGTATAGACCAATCAGCTATCTCTCTGACTTACCTGGGGGGAGTTTTAAAAACTTCCCTAAAACAAAGCCCAGTCTCTTATTCCACATGGCTTCCTAGAAGGAGGACTTTCATTTTCCAGGGGGCTCCAGATCTCCCCACATGAACTTTTTCTCCTGATGGGAGCCCTCTGTTATCTTTTCTTCTCCTGCCTGTTTAGTTAAACAGCATAGATTTTGGCTAAAACCTCTCCCACGTGTTCTCCCCACACTGGTGGAGACCTCTGTAACTCCCCATTTTCCTTTAAATAAAGTCTCCCACTATACCTTAACCTCTGGTTGTCTATGATTTTAATTCTTTAACTTTGTAGACAAGAATTCGGGTACTCCTTAAATTTTGAATTTTTTCTGGGTGTTATCTAAATTCTAATCCCCAGTTCAGCCCGCTACAATCCCTGGAGTTACAGCTGCTCCATGCAATCACTGTCTCTGTTCTCCCTGTGCAGACAACTGCTCTACCGCTAAGCTATACCCACCTGCTCAGTTGCTGAATCTGAAGGTTTGTGTTCTCCTGTCGCAGTCAGCCACATGCTGCTGGGATGAATCTTAAAACCAGGCACAATTTGGGGGAGGAATGTATTTATTGAAACTACAGATTGAGGGGAAGTTTTGTGACAATGAAAGAGGTTGGCCCTCTTTCACAGGTCTGAGCAGAGAGAAAAACCCATCACCTATACCACACACACAGAACAGACAACAGGCAGGAGGGCGGAGGTGCACCAAGGAGAGAATTTCTTCCCCTTTATATAGCCTTAGGGTGGGGTCTTACAACCCTATCCCAGATTTAATGGCTTCCTGAGTCTCTGGAATTTCCTTCCTGCACGGCCCACACAGGAAAGGATGTTTACTTCTAGCTCCTTTGAGCTTCCTTACATCCTGCCCCCTACTGAGAGGCTGCCTTCTTGTAAACATCCTGAGAGACCCACCCAAGATTACTTGAAAGGTCAAGTTGACAACAAAACTTAACTATCCCACCTCCCAAGATGCATTTCTTAAAGCCCCAATACCCAAAGTCATGATATTAAGAGGTGGGGTCTCTCATGAATGGAATTAATGCCCTTATAAAAGAGTCCCCAGACATCCACTTTCCTGTATGAGTTCCCAGTGAGGACACATCTGTAAGCCAGAGTAAGCCCTTTCTTTTTGAAGTGCTAGACATTGAACCCAGGACCTCATGCAAGTACTCTACCACTGAGCTCCAGCCCCAGCCCATACTAAACACTTAGTAGTGAGGATTGCTATGATTCCTTGTGAGTTCCTAACAATCATCTATGTAGGCACTCGCTTAGTCAGCATATGTTGATTTCTACCATCTGTCGGGTCCCATGCAGGGTGTTGAATGCTGCACTGAGTAAGCTTAGCCCAGCCCTCATGGAGCTGAGAGATGAAGGAGATGCCCAGGGATAGGGCCCCCCTTTGGGCATGGTGCTTGGCATCTCCTTTAAGCAGTTTTCATTGCTGACCTCACATCTGGAACATTTTCACACACCGGTGTTGATAGCCACCCCCACCCCAGAAGTCCTTGTCACAGTGACAGTCATCATTGTTTATTTGTACTAGGTGGTAAAAGACTGATCTCAGGACTCATTTCCCCCAAAGGCTTATTATTACAGCCCTTGGGCTTGAGAAGTCCCAGAAAGGGCAGTGAATGGATTAATCCATCTAGCCAGAAAGTGTTCTTTGACCTCAGACTCTGCAGCAAGGATGGATACTGGCGGGTTCTTCCCCATAATGAATGGTGTCTGAATCATGAGCTGGGCAACCTCTGAGACCCCAGAAGCAAGGCCATCATCCTGGTGTGATGCAGACTTTTCTGGATGTCCTTCGTTCCTTCCTGCCGAGCCTCAGTGGGAGATGGCCACCACTGTGGTTTACCTTGTCCTGAACATTCTGAGTTGGTGGCCAAAGGCTGCACTTAAATAGCAAACATTTGCATTTTTAATGTTGACTGGAATCAGAAAAGCAGTAACCTTTCCAAACCGATATTGGTTTTTGCATGATTGGACTAGACCTGCCTCAGGCACCACTTTAGTGGAAAATTTAAAGCGTTTTCAATGATCAGGGAGAGTGCAAGATCATCCTAGGGCCTGGACGCTTCTGGAATTCCGAAAGACCCATCATTTCAGAGTTGTTCCCTCACTTAGTCCTCTTAGCCTTCTTAAAGGCAAGCCCGTGTGAGCACCACCAGCCCCTTGTCCTTGGGAAACAGAGGCTCAGGAGAGTTGGAGAAACACAGAGGTGGGAAGTCAGGCTTTTGGCCTCAGAGCTGCCCAAATGCCTGGCTCTGCACCTCACCACCTGGGGACATGGACCTAGGCCTCTTCTTCCTCGCTCGAAACACAGGATTAAGGACCTACTTAGGGGTTTTAGTGTGACATCTGGAGTTCGTGTACAGGGGCAAGAAGCCCTGATGTGCTCGTACTCTTTTCTGTCTCTCCTTCCTTGCAAATAAATTAATTAAAATATTTTAATTAATTTATTTGCAAGCAGAGAGAGTGATAGAGAGAAGTGAGACAGAGACAATAGCCACACCTGTCAGGGCCTCCAGCCACTAAAAATGAATGTATGTGCCACTGTGCATCTGGCTTTACTGGCGAATCGAACCAGGGTCGTTAGGCTTTGCAGGCAAGTGCCTTAACTGCTAAGCCATCTCTTCAACCCTAAAATATATTTTTAAATGGAATAGGGCTGGAGAGATGACTCAGAGGTTAAAGAGATTTGCTTGCAAAGTCTGATGGCCCTGGTTCAATTCTCCAGTACCCATATAAAGCCAGATGCACAAAGTGGGACGTCTGGAGTTCGTTTGCAGTGGCAAGAGGCCCTGGCACACCCACCCCTTCTCTCACCTTGCAAATAAATAAATTAATTAATAAAAAATGGAATATCCTTAGCTACAGTGCTCTGTGGCCACATATGGTTAATGGCTATGATGAAATATAGGAGAGTCCCTTTATCACAGAAAGTGCTATTGGGCAGTGCCAAGTGAGTGAGTAAGAAAGCAAAGAGGAGGGAGAGACAGGGCATGTGACTCTCCTATGGCTGCTGTAACAAATTAGGACAATCTGAGCAACTGAAAGCATCACAGATTTATTCTCTCGCAGTTCTGGCTGTTAAAAATCCTAAAATCAGTTCTATCTGATTGCAATCAGGGTGTTGGCATGACTGGTTCCTTTTGGAGACCCACAGGACTCTTGTGATGTGAGTGCACTCAGACAATCCAGGTTCATCTCACTGACTTGAGGTTCTTAATTTGGGGGCTGGAGAGATGGCTCAGCCATTCAAGGTGCTTGCTTCCAGTCTGCCTGTCTGAGGTTCAATTCCCTAGCTACTCACATAAAGCCAGGCAGGTATTCATTTGTAACAGCAAGACTAACATATAACATACTCACACATGCAAATAAATAATTTTTTAAAATCCTTAATTTTAATCACATCTGCAAAATGTCTTCTGTCACGTAGGGTGACGCTCACAGGTTTCAAGGATTACAATGTGGATGTCTTTGCGGGGGCCTTTACTCAGCCTGCTCCAGATGAGCCGAAGAGGGCTGGGGGAGTGGGGAGCAGGGTGCCAAAAGAAACAACTTAGTCTTCCAGAACATTCCTCATTCATGCACATCTTTGCAAACGTTCATACATGCGTGAATATCAATTTGAAAATTCTCTTCTCCGAAGGAGTTAGCATGAAGAACTTTTAAAATTCAGTTTCCTACAACAAATATAATCACTTAAAACGCAAAGTAGATGCAAGGTTCTTTGCAGCTCACAGAAAAGTTCCAAACCTTCAAAATGTTCCCTAAGTATCCGTGCTGAGTATGTATGAGTGTTTCCAGGCTCCTTCCCTTTTTGACCACCCCTACTCGTGTGTGTTTGTGTGTGTGTGTGTGTTTGTTTGTTTGTACAGGTGTACTCCAGGGTCTGATGGCCACCTTCTCTGCCCAACCTTGTGCCCCCCACTCCCTGCCTTAGCTCCTGCTGACCTCACTGCCTGGAACACCCTGAGAGGCACCATCTCCACCCAGGGAGTTGGTCTAGGGTTCCAGCTCTTCTTTCTCCCTGCATCTTCTCCAGTTGTGCCAGACTGATGTTCTTGTCCGTGTCCAGATGTTTATTCATTTATTTTCCACAGCAATTGCCCAATCATATACTGGTGGTTTCCCCTACCCTGTGCCCATTGCCCTCCCTCTGCCCCACAGTATTGATTCCCACACTCCATGTGCAATAAACATTAGGTTGCTTAGTCTTTAGTTTTATAAATTTCCAATCAACTGTAGACCAATAATTTGTGAAATTAAAAATAAATGGTGCTGCTCTCAGCTTTGGCTAAGCTGCTTTTTGCAGTGGGAAGTGGTAACTGCATAGATTCATAACTGGTCAAAATGCTGAGAACTGCCGGATGTGGTGGTGCACACCTTTAATTCCAGCATTCAGGAGGAAGAGTTAGGAGTATCGCTGTGAGTTCAAGGCCAGCCTGAGATTATGTAATGAATTCCACGATTCCATGTCAGCATGGGCTAGAGCAAGACCTTTCCTCAAAAAAGAAAAGAAAAGAGAAAGAAAGAAAGAAAGAAAGAAAGAAAGAAAGAAAGAAAGAAAGAAAGAAAGAAAGAAAAATGCTGGGAATAAGTGAGTGTTGAGTGGTGTTAGCCCAAAATGGAACGTCTTTATTCCTTCCAAGGTTTAGGGAGCATCCCAGAAGAAGGAACAGAAAGAGAGAGAGAGAGAGAGAGAGAGAGAGAGAGAGAGAGAGAGAGAGAGAGAGCCAGAGAATAGAAGAAGTGCTATGGCATGCTGTCTTCCAGACATGATGTGGCCATTGCACTCAGGAACACATAGCAACTATGGGGACCAGCAGGAGACCTGCATAAGACTGAGCCTGTCAACATCCCCTCCTGGAGGAGGAAAGTGCTTGTGAGGCCTCGCTCCTCCCTGAAGAGCTATTGGGGAGGAGGAATCACTTTTTCCAGCCGTGTGGTCACTGGAAGTTACCCTTTCTCTAGTAAATAAATGCCCACCCATATGAACAGAAGCCACCCTAATTAAACTCACTGGGATACACGCTTGTGTGTGCACGCACACACACAGAAGGTAGGAGGGGGACTAATTGGAAAGAAGTTAGGGTTCCACAGAAGTGGGAAGGGAGACTAATGGGAGAATGCATGTGATCAAAGTGTGTATGAAATTATCGAAATATATTTTTAAAAAGACATTTATTTGCATCAGTCCATTGCCTATAAGGAAATACCTGAGACAGGCTAGTTTCATAAAGAAAAGCAGTCGATTCTTCTCAGGTTGGAAGGTGTGATGGTTAAGTTTTGATGTCAACTTGACCTTTCAAGTAATCTTGGGTGGGTCTCTGAGGATGTTCACAGGAAGGCAGCCTCTCAGTAGGGGGAAGGATGTAAAGAAGCTCAAAGAAGCTAGAAGCAAATATTCCTTTCTTGTGTGGGCAGTGCAGGAATGAAATTCCAGAGACTCAGGAAGCCATTAAGTCTGGGATAGGGTTGCAAGACCCCACCCTAAGGCTATATAAAGGGGAAGAAATTCTCTCCTTGGTGGGCCCCTCGCCCCTTTTGCCTGTTTGCTATTGTGTGTGTGGTATAGGTGAGGGTTTTTCTCTCTGTTTGGACCTGAGAAAGGGGCGCAGCCTCTTTTGCATTCTGGAACTTCTGTATCTATAACTACAAATAAGTCCTTTCTTCCCATAAACTGTGCCTGGTTTGAAGGTTCATCCCAGCGGTGTGTGGCTGACTACGACAGAAGGCAATAGCCCCTTGATGTCAGGGTGGCTCTGGTGAAGGTCTCACAGCAGGGGATATGGCAATAGTGGGGTGTTGTGTACAGGGGTCATACGGCAGGACAGCAAGCCAAAGAAGCTGGGGAGGGGACAGCTTGTGCCTTTGTTACAACTCTCTCTTGTCAAAACTAACTCATGGCTCCCATAAGGGTTAATTCTCTTCATCCTTCCCAAGGCCAGCCCCTCAAGTACCCAACAACCTCTCATTGAAAAAAAGCATGCATATCCTTTACACCTTAAGGGACCTACTGCCTCTCAACACTGCCACCCTGGGGACCAAGTCTCCCAACACATGAGCCTTTGTGGACAAGCCACCCCCAAACTAGAGCAACTTACAAACTACATGCTTTATCCTATTCAGAATGCTGTAAGAATTTCTGAATCTTCATTCAATGTCTGCCCTTTTCCCATCTTGGATAGTGACAGTGTGGAGACCACGTGGGTCTCTCAGCTGAACTTGGACGAACGCCATTCCCCAGCCCCTGAGAAGACTCTGCTGGCGGTCAGCACTTGACATTGTGGAGTCCCTGGAATCTACCTGCCAAGTGCTCTTACAGCTGCACAGCAGTGGTCTCTGGGGTGTCCTTAGAACGAGGTGGCCTTCTCTGTGGTGACACTGGCAGGCAGGTCTGGCTATGGATCCTACTTCTGCTCATGTGACTTCATGATCCCAGGCATGGAACACGAATGTGGCTTTGACATTTGAAACTAGACTAAGCTTCTTAATGTAATTTTTTTGGAGGCACACAGTCTCCGTGTGGCCCAATCTGTCCTATGTAGCTCAGGTTGGCCTTGAACTCACAATAATCCTCCTACCTCAGCGTCCCAAGTGCGAGAATTATAGGTATAAGCCACCATGCCCAGCTTAAGGTTTTTAAATTCCTTTGTACCAGGTACCTCTTTGATAGTGTTGGAAGGCCTGTGAACCTCTTCTCAGAATGTTTTATTAATGTTTACTATTTTAAATGGAGAAAATAGAAACCACAAAGTTTCCAATGGAGCCAATTATACTCAAACACAGTGATCAAAATGTATGGTTCAGAAACGCTTGTTTCATTTCTTTTCTTTTTACCCTTTCTTTCTTTCTTTCTTTCTTTCTTTCTTTCTTTCTTTCTTTCTTTCTTTCTTTCTTTGAGGCAGGGTCTTACTCTAGCTCAGGTCTCCTAATACTCTGTGGCTCAGGCTGGCCTTGAACTCACAACAATCCTCCTACCTCAACCTCTGGAGTACTGAAATGTTTCCTTAACACATTAATAGGATAATATCTGGCAATGGGCAAGCTATCTACCATAAATTTGAATAATTTATAAGTTTAAATGGTATGTCAACATATCTATGAATGTAATGTGCTCTGAAAATATCAATGTTCCATAAATAGCAGTCAAATACTGCCTAATACTATTGGCATTTGTTATTGCCTATATTCACAATTGAAAGAGCTGATTAGTTTTGGTTAGAAAATAAAGATTTACTTTTGCCTATCACCTAAATTCCAAAGTGTCTCCTAATTCATTCATTCATTCACTCAAGTGTTAGTGGAGAGCCTACCAAGTGCTTGGCATTGTGCCAGCATGGATGGTCTTCTTTCTTGCTTCAGCCAGATGGTCAATCGATCCTCATCGCCAGCCACGGTCATGCTTATAACGTCCCACAAACAATGAATTAGCAAATACTGACTGGTTGCTCCTGACAGGCAAAAGACAAGGTTATTTTCCTATGTCCCAATATTTTTATCAACTGACAAATGTGTACCGTTTTTTCTTTTGTGTTTCTGTTTAAAGGCGCCTTACTCAATAGGTTGTGTTGGTCCCTTAACCCCAAGCGCCTGGCCAGCCGCACTGAACTTTGTGTCCAAACAAAGCTTGCCCAAAACGTGGATTTTCTCTGTTTAGGTGCAACACAGCCTCCTGTCTGTCACCTAGAAGCAGTGCTTCAGCACAGCCCTTGGGGCTACTGGAACAATGACCCAAAATGCAAAAATCAGGGCTCTAAATAGTCCATGGAAAGGGCCCATCTTCCCAGTTAAAATAAATTAAGATAAGAAGGCAATTTAAAAAAAATTATTAAAGTATGAAGACAGAAAGAGTCCCTTGTTTGCCCTCAACTGAGAAGGTAGGGGGACTCAGACATTTTTTTTGGCCACTGTATGGCTGTCTACAAATGACCTCAGAGCAGCCCAAGGATTTGCTTTGGACTGTGAACTTTGGAGAGAGGGTGGATTCACAAGGCACGAGGAATGAGGATTGCTGGTAGATTCACAGTATCATCGGATGTGATACATGAAATGAAGATAAACATAGCAGACTAACGGGAGTAGTGATGCAGAAGGAGGGGGATCAGAGAACCACTCCCGATGCTGAATTGCCTGCGAGGTACAGTGCCCGCATTCCCATACAGACTTCCTCCTGGATGGGGGTGGACGGAGGTGCTCAAAGTTCATCAATCTGAAGTTTCAAGTTCGGATGATTAAACAGCTGTGGACCCTGCTCATCAGGAGCATGGCCAGGTCAAGTTAGAGTCAGAAAAGGATGAATTCAGCTCACACATAGGACGATTGTGAAGAGATCCCATTTCAACTGGACATAGAAAACTCCTGAAGCCCAGGAAAGTGAACTGGGGAATCTTCAGGGACTAGAAAATTGTGGAAGCCATGGGGGTGGACACTCCACCCTCAGCTAATCAGGAATGAGAGGACAGCTCACATCATGCCAGCAGAAACCAGCAGGTGATGTCCAGGCTTGTACCAGAAATAGTACCGTTGTCAGGGAGGAGAAAGCTGGAAATGCCAAGAAACAATGCAACTCTTCCTGGAGAAGGGGCTGGAAGGAAGGGGAGGAAGCAGAATGTGAGGAGAGAGGAGGGAGGAAGGATGTGGGGCGATGCTGGGAGGGCAGGAGGCGGGTGATGCAATGACACGGTGAGGACACTCGCCCACAGGACAGTCCCCATGGAGGTAACAGGAGCTGACTGAAACTGCTGTGGTTCCCTGAGGGGAGGAGTCCACAAAACACTCTGGTGGGTGACATCCTTTGCCTCCTTCCTGGAACTTCTAAATATTTTTATCGGGTATGCCCATCACTTTAAAAACACTTTAAATAAATTATTTGGATTCGGCCGACTTGGAACACAGGGAAGCAGATGGATCTGGGCTGCCTTTATGTTTAAACACAGGACCAGCCTCCAGATGACAGAGCAGGGCAGGCAATAATACTGCTAAGTGGAGTTGGTTTCTGGAGAAGTTGAGGGAGAGAACGAGGCATGTAGAGTGTAGGCGAGGCAGAAAGGGCTAGGCACTGGAGCAGGACACCTCCTAGGGACATAAAAGTGTGCCTCCTTGGTGACTGGATTCCATAGCAAATCACGGATTGTGTGGCTCAGAGAGGTTGTCTGCTTCAAAACCTCAAATGGCTTAACCCACCACGGCTTACCTGGAGTTCTGATGAGAATTAAATGAACTCGTCATTACCACAACCATCAACCATGAACCTAGCCTAGCATTGAGGTAAGATGCTCACATAGTTTAATTCTCATAGAGCTGAGCTAAATTCCACTGTCACTCACGTTTTATAAGTTTGAGCAACAATGCACAGAGAAGGCAGAGGAGAAACTTCTTGATTTGTCCTTAGATCACATGGTAAGAAAGTAGTTAGGCAGCGTTTACACCCCAGCCCTCTAACTCCAGGTTTGATCTCTGTATTAAAGTTTTAGCCCAGGTGACACACCTGGGTCCGTCAGGGCAGCCTAGGGGGCAGCTGCTGCAGCCGGCAATGACAAACCCAGAGATGCCACACACACGGAGTTAATTCCTGACCATGCTGCATACCCAGTGCAGGGTGGAGAGTCTGGCCTTTGCAGTGATTCCTGGATACATGTCCTTATATGTGTCACCCAGCCATATACTTCTGAGATCCCTGGGATGGGGGGGGGGAGTCTTCCACAAAGCATGACACACATTACCTCTTTCATTTGCCAAAACTAAGGCAGTGGGGAAATGAAACTTGGCCATATGTCCTTGAAGGTGCAGATGAAAATATTCACGAAGAGCCTGAATGACTGCACGCGGATGTTCATGAAGTTGGCTCAGCTGGAGCTGAATGACCTGCTCTGTCCAGACTGACTCATGCTCTCTCCCAGCCCAACTTAGCAGCTTTCTGAGAGTTTGCAAACATAACCTCCATCAATCCTGCCCCGGAGGCCATCAGAGAACCTTCACATCACGAATTCTGTGTGGTAGGCATTTCTCTGTGAGGTTTGTTGCTGCCAAGAGACCGCAAAGGGTTCTGGTTACAGGACTCAAAGCATTTCTGCAAAATGTAATTACTGCCTTCCAACCACAGTCCTTCTTCCCTTCGCCCATCCAAGCCACCCTTTATGATGGCTTTTTGCTTTTACCTTTCTCGTGGGTTTTTGTGTTGGTCTTCCATAAACTCCTATGAAGCACACACAGACATATGGCAAACTTGTATAGTAGAAAAAATTAAACCATTTGTAATTGTACATTCCAGTGCCATTAATAATACTTATGATGTATTCAGTCATTACAAATATCTATTTCCCAAATGTTTTCATAATTCCAGATAAACATCTTATAACCACTAAACAATAAATTCTCATAGCTGTAGATGTAGTGTGTGCACATCTGTAATCCCAGCACCTGGGAGGCTAGAGTAAGAGGATCGAGGGCAGCCTAGGCTACAAAGCAAGTTCAAGACTTACTTGGTCTACACAGTGAGACCCTGACTCAGAAAAATAAAAACAACAACAAAGCCCCAATACTGTTGTCATGGTTTGATCCAGGTGTCCCCCACAAACAAATGAATGTGTTCTGATAGATCGATCCTCAGCTGATGACAGTTAGGGAATTAGAACCTCACTAGAGCTGTGTTGTTGGGGGTGGGCTTATGGGGGTTATAAGCCAGCTTCCCCTTGCCAGTATTTGGCACACCTTCCTGCTGCTGTTTGCAATACTGTGGCGGAGGTGATGTCCACCCCTCTCTGATCATGCCATCATTTTCCCTGCCAGGATGGAGTCTCCCCTCGAGTCTGTAAGCCAAATAAACCCATTCCTCCACAAGCCACTTTTGTTTGGGTTCTTTCTGTACAGCAACTAAAAAGCTGACCGCAACAACTGTGTTTTCCAAATCTCTATTACATATGCCAAAGCCCCAGTGGTCTAAACAAGTCACCCAAAGGTGACTGCAAAGAGGAATTTGCTGGAGTTCGTTGCTGCAACCACCCATGTCAAGAAAGCCCCTGGTGTTTAGGGATCTTCTACTATGTTCCCTGATGGGTCCAACAGTGTGCAGACAGCAACAGTCCCTGTAATGAATGGAATGGCCAGGCCATATCTGGAGGACAACAGTCCACAGAATTCCTCCCATCCTATGGCTCTTACATTCTTTCCACCCTCTCTTCTGCAAGGATCCCTGAGCCTTGGAGGGGACGATATAAATCTCAAAACTCTCATTTAGCACTGAGCATTCAACAGTCACTTATTCTGGGCACTTTAATTAGTTTTGAGTCTCTCCAGTACAATGGCTACCCACTGGAAAAAGAAGTTGATCCAACCAAAGCTGAGAATAGCCCAATAAGGATAACCATATTTAGAGGACAATTTGATGGGCCCAACATATCCATATATGCCAAATAACACTAGTAGCTTCCCTCCTAGGGCCTATTACCTCCCCAACCATAGGCTTTGATTAGATTTTCAGTATAAGACATACATTTCTTCCTACAGAATGAACCTCAAATCTAACCCGAAAGTAGTTGGTAACCCCCATAACAACCATGCCATTATTGCACTACTGGGCACATCTTGTGTATATATAGTAGACATCTTGTGTAGCATGCAGGGTCCACTGCTGAGTAAGACTAGTGACTTTTCTCCCCCAGCAGCCTACATGGCATCGTCTGGTACTGTGAAAACTAGCCAGCAGGGAGGAAGCTTCTACCTCAGTTTTAGCTTGATTTCTCAGCACCCTGTAACGATAGCAAATGGTATCTTCAGCAACAGTGTATTGCCAGCTAGTTTCATTAGGTAACTAAGAACAGTGTCAATAGGCTTTATTTTTGGGGAGCCCTCACAACCTCCCCAACCAACAACTCATATGGAGGGGTCAGCACACCCCTGGCTATGGAATTCCCCTTTAATAACCTCTGGCTTCTGGGAGCAGCATTGTTCACTGATGCTGGGTACATCTCTTCAAACACCTTTTTGTTGTTGTTTTTTCATGGTAGGGTCTCGCTCTAGCCCAGGTTGACCTGGAAGTCACTGTGTAGTTTCAGGGTGGCCTCAAACTCATGGTGATCCTCCTACTTCTGCCTCCTGAGTGCTGGGATTAAAGGCATGCACCACCATGTCCAGCTTCAAACTTTTTAAATTATATTCTTTTAGCTAGCTAACACAGAAATAGGTTTCTACATGGCATTTTAATTTATCTTTAGAAAAACAAGGATCTTGTTTTCACAAGAGTCTCATGAACATTCATATTTGAGCAATTTCTAGGGATCCTAAAAAGCCTGTGTTCCAGAACCATCATATGCCATGCCCTAGCATGCCTACAAGCCCTAGGGCACTGATGCCAACTCAAAAAGAAGCCTGTAAAGAGCCAGCTCGAGTCTGCAACTGCAGCTTCCCGTGACACACAGGCCACTGCAGGACCAGGGCACTGACTCTGCTTCCCCAGCTTCTGCCTGCATTGCCAGCTAGCACTGGGCTCTGAGTGGTGCAGATGTGCTGTTGGCCACACTCTGCAACCTGGCTGTCAGCACTGTCTCTCCAGTGGCAGGTACATTGCCCAGGTGACTGAAGTGCCACTACGGTGGTCTGTATCAGAAGCACCTTGTCTGAGCATCCGGTGGGACTGCTGGCAGTCATTATTATCCTTGGCCTCCAGGCCAGCAGGGCCTCCCCTAAGTGATGGTTGATGCAGAACCACGTGAGCCCTGTGATTTCCCAGTAGACCGTCTGTCTTTTCTGGGTGAGTGGTGGAAAGGATGGGTGGAGATGACTGGAAGACATCTCATAGTTTTTACTTTCTTGTTTAACTTGATGCTATTTTTCTGTTAGCAGACAGAGCAGGGCTTTCCTGATAGAATCAGATTCCAGACACCTGGTGGCACTTGGTTTAAATTCAGCAGTGACAGACCCTCCAGTCAGCAGAGCACAGCAAAGCCATGGGTGGGGGCTGAGGAGAGAATGGGTTGTTTGTCAGGATATAATAAGAGAACCAGCTGCTTAGGATCACGCGGATTTCCCATATATATATATTTTTTTTTCAAACACTTACCGTATGCTCTCTTACCGTATCCTACTACATGGACAAAACCCCCCACCCTAGATCCTACCATGGCTTCTCTCTGACACTGTCTCACTCTGCCACACAGTCACAATCATCTCCTACCTTCCCTATCTGTCAAACCTCAAAAACCCATTAGCTGTCCTTACTCAATTCCAGTGGTTGTCAAAAGGTTCAGACTCAGAACTACTTCAAACTCTTGATATTTGAGGCCCCAATGAAGCTATTGTTATGTGGATTGTGTCTATTGGTACTTATTATATTCAAATTATTTATATTTAGTATATATCAAATTAAAATAAACACCAAAATACTTATTTAAAAATGATAATTTAAGCCAGGCTTGGTGGCTCATGCCTTTAATTCTCATATTTGGGAGGCATAAGTAGGAGGATTGCTGTGAGTTCAAAGCCATCCTGGGACTACAGAGTTAGTTCCAAATCAGCCTGGGCTACAGTGAGACCCTACCTCGAAAAACCAAATAACAAAACAAAACAAAACAAAAGACAATTTAACCCCATCATATGCTAATATAAATAGCATATTTATGAAAAAGGACTATATTTTACAAACTCAAAAAAAATCTAGTGAAAGGAGATGCATTTCATTCGTTTTTGGAAAATCATTTCCATGGTTGGCTTAAAGGACAATAACTAAATTCCACTTATTTCTGCATCCGAATTGTTGCGTGTGTACTTTGGATGGAGTATCAGTATGTCCTGAGATTCCTGATCTCAAACAGATCCATATTTTAATCATCTCTTCACATAATTGAAGTCATTCTTCACACAAACGTGACAAGTGATAATTTCGGTTTTAGAATCATATTAGTCAACTTTTCATGCTATTTCATTAAACCCTACAGGTTTATTTTGTTTTTGTTTTCTGTTGAGGCAGAGTCTTACTGTTTTAGCCCAGGCTGACCTGGAATTCACTATGTAGTCTCAGGGTGGCCTCCTACCTACCTCTGCCTCCTGAGTGCTGGGATTAAAGGTATGTACCACCACACGCAGCTACAATTTAGATTTTTAAGAATGAAAACTATCTGTATGTTGCTCACAGGAATCATGTAAAATGTTAAAAAATGATTATTATAAAAGGATGGAAAAATCCTAACAGAAATCTACTAATCAAAATCAAGCTGGTAGACAAAAGTGACATCAGATAAGGTAACTGAGATGAACAAAGGAGTTGATGCCGGTGTCCCCTCCAAGGCTCAGGTATTCCCAAAAGTGACAATAATAGGAGGTGGGGTTTTTAGCAGGTGATTAGACCCTCAGGGGTTCTTATTTATGAATAGAATTAGGGCTTTTGAAGCAGAGGCTTTGTATAATATTCCACCAATTTTTCTGTCGCCTGACATGTGAGGACACAACAAGGTCCTCACCAGATGCTAGTGCCTTGGTCTTGACTCTAGACTGTGATAAATAAATTTCTGCTCTTTATAAATTACTCGATGCATAGTGCATTTCCAAGTTCAGCATATGTGCTGCTGAAATGAGAGCAATAGTATTTTTTATGGGATCCCAGAAGGGACTAAGCCAAGAATCGGGGCACAACAGTGAGAACAGCGAAGGAGAAACAGCAGCAAGATGGCTTTTCCTAGACAGGGTCAGAGGCCCAAAGAGAACCAGGACTAGGACCTGAGTCTGATCCAGTCTCATCCAAGATGTCAGGAACTCTCTGCTTCTATCTCAAATCAGTACACCTAGGTGGGCTAGGCCTTCCTGAGTCAAAACCTTGAGTCCATGAAACAATTAGTCTCTCCTTACACACCCTAGTGAGATGTCTGTTCTGTATAAAGGCGTCTAACCATGTGTGTAAGCCCTCTCTACCTCCCATGGTTTTGCCTGAACACCAGCATGTAAGTCTCTCTCTCTCTCTCTCTCTCTCTCTCTCTCTCTCATCTCCTCCTTCTAGGTGTTTTCCTGCTTGCCCCCTACATGTTGTCTTGCTCTGGTGTGCTTTCTCACTTTTATTTCATGTGTGATCTTTCTCTGATCTCTGAGTCCGCCATTATTTCTTAACCTTCTCTGGTCTTTCATGTAAAGGGGTTCTTTTGGTTCTTATGTTTTCTCTTCCACATGTGGGTGTGCACGCCTGAGCATGTAAAGCCTTTTGGCCTTTTTATCTCGGAAAATTTCTCTATAATGAAGATTTTCTGTCTGCCTTTCCCTTTCCAGCTGAGCTTGAGTCTTTCAGCTAGCCTCCTCCCTGGATCTTAATTCCCCCTCCAATAAACCTCATAACTCATAATGTACCCTTCTTGGAGTCCGTTTTATCAATTCTTTGCTAAAATTAGATAAGGACTCAAAAATTGGGGTTCATAGCCTCTTCCTGAACCCCCAAATCCCACATCAATAGTCCATAGAGATGCAGTCATTGCAAATCTTGTATTAGCTTTGCATTTATTCATGGAATTGTCTTGGTTCATTGATGTGGCTAAGGAAACACTCTAGACTGAGGAATTTTTTCTTTTTCATAGATCTGAAGGCTGGGAAGACAGAGTTGCAGTGCCAACTAGAGGGCTTGGGAAAAGTTCTCCAAAAAGCTTTTTATGCTCAGAAACAGCATCCAATATGTGATAGTGTTACTCTCTAGCCAGGATTTGTGGGTGTGATGGTTAGGTTTTGTTGTCAACTTGATCTTTTTAATTATCTTGGGTAGGTCTCTCAGGATGTTTACAGGAAGGCAGCCTCTCAGCAGGGCACAGGATGTAAAGAAGTTCAAAGAAGCTAGAACAAAACATCCTTTCCTGTGTGGGCAGTGCAGGAAGGAAATTTTAGAGACTCAGGAAGCCATTAAGTCTGGGATAGGGTTGTAAGACCTCCACCCTAAGCCTATATAAAGGGGATGAAATTCGCCCCCTGGCCCTCCTGCCTGTTTGCTGTTCTGGTGTGTGTGGTGTTGGTGATGGGTTTTTCTCTCTGCTCAGACCTGTGAAAGAGGACCAGCCTCTTTCATTTTTATAGGATTTCCCCTGGATTGTAGCTTGAATAAATCATTTCCTCCCATAAACTGGGCCTGGTTTGGAGATTCATCCCAGTGGCGTGTGGCTAACTACAACAGTGGGTCTAGGAATAAAGAAATGGAAATAGGAGTATACCACTCACCATCACCCAAGTGACTCACTAGAAAAATGTCTGTTTCCGTTTCTGCAACCTGACTCTCTATTGGCCTAGAAGTCTTGATTCCAGAGCAGGGAGTACTCCTGCCAGGAGATACAACACACAATCCATTGCACTGGACACTCAGACTTCCTCACGGCCACTTTGAGCTCCTGAGGCCCTTGATTCAACAGGTAAGAAGGTGATAGCAGGGTGGTTGGTCCAGACCACCAGGGGGAAATGGAGTGCTCCTCCATACTGGAGGAATGGGAGAGTACGTGGAGTGCAGAAGGTCTGTTAGAGTGTCTCTTGGTGTTACCATGACCTGGGTTCAAGGTCAATGGGAAACTGCAACAGCCCAATCTAGGCAGGGTAATAAATGGCTCAGAATCTTCAGGAATGAAGGTGTGGGTCACCCCTCCAGTTAAAGAACCAAGACCTGCTGAGGATACTAGCTACTAAGCATTCCTCAAGAGACTTTGCCCTTTTGGGAGAAGGGGGTGAGAACAGTGTATTCCTGGTTGCATGGAAGATAGTTTTAACCTGTTAAATATAATTACAACCTTGTTTTTGTCTTCATTTGGAAACCATGCATGAGCTAAGGAGATGCAGCTGGATCTTACTCTGACAATGTCTGTTGTCAGTGTAATCAGATCAGGAATCAAGTAAGAGACACACCTCTTGGATTGGTCAATGAGAATGTTTCCAGGAAGGATTAACTGAGGGAGGAAGACCTTCCTCCAGAGTGAGCAGCCCTTCTGTGGCAGCTTAAGTACCAGGAGGCTCCGGGAAAAGGCAAGTTTTTTTTGCCTGGCTGCCCATGTTCCTTGTTGATGAGTTGCTTCTGAACTTGGGTAGTGGATCCCAGCTTCTACAGCCTTTCAATGAAGACTGAAGACCAGAGGCTCTTCAAGAATTCTCCTCAGCACCAGATTGGGGCTGCTGAGGTATCCAGCCTCATGGAATGAGCAGTTATTTGTGTCTCAGACTCTTTCACCTGCAGGTAGCCATTGATGGAATGTACAGCCTGTATCATGTAAGCCAACCTAGTAAATCCCTTTTAATATATAGATAGATATTCATTCTATCAGTATGTTCCTCTTGAGCCCCTAACAAACCCATTCTTTGTTTCATTGATTCTTTGTATTGTTTTTGTTATTTCTAGTTCATTGATTTCTTCCCTGGTCATAATCATTTCTTTCCATCTACTGATTTAAAGTTTGGCTTGTTCTTGTTTTTTCCAAGGTTTTAAGCTGTACCATTAAGTTATTTTGAGCTCTTTCTGATTTCTTTTTTTTTATTTATTCATTTTCAAGCAGAGAGATACAGAGAGAGAGAGAGAGAGAGAGAGAGAGAGAGAGAGAGCACCAAGGCCACCACCTTGTGAGTCTGGCTTATGTGGGTTCTGGGGAATTGAACCCAGGGCCTTAGACACTGGAGGCAAGTGCCTTAACCGCTGAGCCATCTCTCCAGCCCTCTTTCTGATTTCTTAATGTAGGTACATAGAATTATAAGCCTCCCTCTTAGGACTGCATTTATTGTCTTCGATGAGTTTTGGTATGTTGTATTTTCATTGTCATTTAATTACAGGAATTGAATTCCTTCTTGATTTCCTCAGTGACTCATTCATCAATAATACATTTCTTCTCTCGGTTTGTGTATGTTCTATAAGTTTCTCTTACCGCTGATTTTTAGTTTTGTTCTACTGTGATCAGATAGAATACCAGGAATTATTGGAATTGTCCTGTGTCTGTTGATATTTGCTTTATGTCCTAATATATGTCAGGTAAAGTTTCATGGGTTGCTGAGAAAAATATATATTCTTCAGTATTTAGATGGAATATTCTGTAGATATCTGTTAAGTGAATTTGATCTATGATATCATTTAATCCAGATCATTTCTCTATTATTTTTTGCTTGGATGCCCTGCCAATTGGTGAGAGTGGAGTATTGAAGTCACCTACTACTATTATGCTAATAATTATTAGCATAATAATTATTATTATTTATTAATAATAATTGGATTAATCTACAACTTTACATTTGGTAGTGTTTGCTTTATGAAAATAGGTGCACCTATGTTTGATGCATGCATGTTTAAAATTGTAATGTTCTCTTGATGGATTTTGAATCAATACAAATGACCTTTTTTGTCTCTTCTGGCGAGTTTTGATTTGCAGCCTACATTGTCAGGTATTAGACCGTAGCACCTGCTTGTTTCTTAACTCCATTTACTTGAAATACCTTTCAATCCAAGGTGGCATCTTTTATGGGTAGGCATATTTCTTGTAGGCAACAAATAAAAGGATCCTGCCTTTTAATTCATTCTGATACCTGGGGACTTTTGATTGAGGAATTGAGACCATTTGTATTCAGAGTTGTTAATGAAAAGTGTATATTAATTTCTATCTTTTATGATTTTATAGTATTTGGTGTTTTTCCTATTTCACTCTCGCTTAACTATTATTCAAGCATGATGTATTCTTTCTTGTGCCCTAAAGTACATGTTTGTCTTTCTCTATAATCCGAAGAATTCCTTGAAGTATTTTCGGTAGAGTTGGCTTAGTGATCATGAATTCCTTTTTTATATTCTTTATTTATTTGCAAGGAGAAAAAGAATGGGCATGCCAGGGCCTCTTGCCACTGAAAGTGAATTCCAGATATATGTGCCACTTTATGCATCTGGATCCATGTGGGTGCTGAGGACTCAAACCTGGACCATCATACTTTGCAAGCAAGTATCTTTAACCACTGAGTCATCTTTCTCAGCCCAGTCATGAATTTCTTTAGCCTGTTTTTATCATGGAAAGTTTTTCTTTCTCCTGCTACTATGGCAGATAGATAGCTTTGCTGGTGCTGTCGTTTGAATATGAAATATGTCCCACAGGCTCATGTTTTTGAAAACTTGGCCCCCAGCTAGTGGCACTATTTGGGAAGGTTGTGGAAACTTTAGGAGGTGGAGCCTTATTGGTGGAAATAGATCAGTGAGGCCAGGCTTTGAGGCCATGGCACACCCATATTCACTCATTCTCTCTCTTTCTCTGTCTCACACAAATAAATAAGTAAAAATAAAAAATGAGGCAGAGCTTGCAAAATTATTTTTATAATATGTTAAACAAAAGTACTTTGTACCTCATTTTCCTTATTCACATAAGGTAGTATAATCATTATTCTTATTACTAAGATTGACTAATCCCTAGCTTTATGCCTTGGTTGCTGATACTGGCCAATTTACAACAGGTATGGAGTATACTAAAATTTCAGTTATCAGGATTCTAAGTGGGGGTGGGGAAAGCAGAGTGAGTGAGGATAGAGACTAACTGGTTTTAGATAAACTTTGAAAAAGGTCAAAGCAGGAAAAGTATCTGGGAGAGGAAAGTACAGATTTAAGCAAGAAAAGAGGAAAGTTGAGCAGTACTCGGTTTCTGACCTGTATCTGGAATGACTTTGCCTCTCCACTTAAGGTGTCCCTGTTGTCTTATTGTGTTTTTCACTTATAATATTTTGGTTTAATTTTTTTCAGTGGTTTTATCTCATTGATGAATTATTCTTTCATATCCTGTTTTGACTTTCTTATTTCAGACAAGATTGGGTGCATTCAGAGTGGTATTTCCATGAAGTCCTCCTCCTTAACAACTAGCTAGTGTGTGTGTGTGTGTGTGTGTGTGTGTGTGTGTGTGTGTGTGTGTGTGTGTTGTCTCAGGATTTATTAAGGAATTTGTTTTCTTCTTCTCTTTGGACATACTTATAATCATCCTTTTGATTTCTCTACGTTTTCATTACATTCTCTCTCACTGGAGGTCATAACTGTGGAATTAGTAATTTTTTGAGGAATTACGTTATGTTGATTTCTCATATTTATTATTTTACTATATTGGGGTTTATGCATCTGGGTATATTTCATTGCTTGGATTGTCTTATCAAATGTATCTGTACAGGCATAGTTTACAAATTATATATGCAGCCCAGGAGATCAAGATGCCTAGTGAAGACATTATATTATTCCCAGAGTAGAATATTAACTGCAGGAGCAATCATAGCTGCTGGACATACCTGCTATGTAAATAGCATGCTGGCTAATTAGCAACAAAGGTCCCTTTGACTTCAATAACTGCTGGAGGATGACAAACCAGGATGGTACGGAGGATACTAGGATCTTAGTTACTAAGATTAGAAGTGGGAGGGAAGTAGGGTGAGTAAGGATAGTTACTAACTAGCTTTAGATAAACTTTGAAATAAATCAAGGTGAGACAAGTATTTGGTAAGGAAAAGTGGAGATGCTGTTAGGGTACACAGATTTTAGAGGTTGTTAAAGTGATGGAACGTTGTAGTTACCAGATATACAGAAGGGATAAGAAAGAGGAAGAGAGAAAGGTTGGAATGAGGAGGAAGGTAGGAATTGTGATGGGATGAGTAGCAGATAGAGCCCAATCACAGACTAGGTTAGGAAACTTACAGAACAATCCTAAAACCTAATGGAGCGGGCTGAGTACTAAGATATACAGGATCCCTTGCCGCAAGGACTAATACAGACAGCCCACAGAGGAGGATATACAACTGATCAGGGATGGGGAGGGGGGGAATTGGGGAATTCGGGATAACAACGCATGGTTTGCCCACTAAATAATGTAACTCATTATGGACAATAAATATATATTAAAAAAAAAAAACCCTAACAGAGCAATAGACAAACCAAAGCAAAACCATTAGGAGACCTACATGCAAGAGTGGAGATTAAAAACAGGCAATAAGACTTTGAAAAATGCTAAAAATGTCAAAAAGTGAACCATAAAATACAAACAAAAAGTCAAGAGTTGTAAAAATACATTTAGAAGGAAAAAATTACAGTATTTCTTCCTTGGTGGATGGTTTATGAATTCTTTCCTTCCTATTTCATTTAGCAACTTGCACTGACAGTGGAGGTACAATTTGCACTTCCAGATTAAACCTGGAGAACCAGACTTGCGGTATGTGTCGCCCCAGAGGAGTTCAGACCCACCAACATTTGGAGGAGTTTCTAGCCACCTGTACTGAGTTAAGGAGACAGGTCCCTCTCAGTTTAGCTTCTGTGGGTGAGGGGCAAGTAGGAGCCCATGGCTTCAACTGCATTCTCAGTCCTCCAGGTGCTGGCCTATGGGAGAGACAAGATCGTGAGGAGGTTCCCACACCCTGCCTTAGCTTCTTTAGATCAGGCAAGTCCTGTATGTTTGTGAGAAGCACTTCCCTGCAGCTACCACCGCTCTCCACTAGAAGGACTGGTATGTGGGAGGTGATGCACTTTCCAGAAGTTTCTACTGAACTTGATGCTGCTGTGTGATTCAGCTGGTGGTGTAGACCCATGCCAATGCTCAGTAGCTCCCACCTGATTTTCTGCAGAGCCATCACATGGCTTTCTAAATTCACCTATAGATCTTTTCTCTTATAGGAAAAAGGCTGATTGTATATGATCTTACTTAAAATAATGAAGACATGAGAAAAGAACATGGAAGACAGCTAAGTGTGAGAAGATGCTTATAAAAATAATGGTAGGGGCTGGAGAGATGGCTCAGCAGTTAAGGCACTTGCCTCTTGTGCCTAAGTCCCTGGGTTCAATTCCCCAAGACGCACATAAACCAGACCCACAAGGTGGTGGCCCTAGTGCGCTCTCTCTCTCTCTCTCTCTCTCTCTCTCTCTCTCTCTCTCTCTCTCTCTCTCTCTCTCTCCTTGAAAATGAATAAATAAAATATTTTTTTAAATAATGATAGGGCAGAAGAGGTATCAGAAAAAAATGTAAGGGCCAAAAAGGGGAGAGGGGAAAGGTGTTTTGCAATAATGTCATCCAGACACAAAGTGACTGTATTATTCATGTCTTCACCTTGACTGACATTACCTACACAAGACCTGCAAAATAGGAGGGGAAAAATGATGACATCAAAATAGAAGAGAGATCAGTTGGAAAGAAGAAGGGATTCAGTGGAGGGGGGATTTAAGAGGGGTAAAAACAGGGTAGTGGGAGGGGATTATGATCATAGTATATGATTTATATGTATGAAGGCTAGCATTAATTTTTAAAATATGTTTAAAAATACAGGAGAGCTGGTGTGATGGCACATGCCTTTAATCCCAGCACTGGAGAGGCAGAGGTAGGAAGATCACTGTGAATTCAAGGCTAGCCTTGGACTACAGAGTGAGTTCTGGGTCAGCCTGGGCTAGAGTGAGACCCTACCTTTAAAAATCAAAAACAAAAAATACAGGAGAATGTGAGCAGAGAAAAGTGATAGGGACTGCCCCCCCAAGTCTCCATTGCCACCACCACCAGAGCAGGGGCTCCACAGCTGATTACACTCTAAAGCCCAAAGCATTGAGTAGGCTAGGTTGACCAGGGACCAGGTGAGCACCACTCTCCCCACACACAGGATCAATCCCCAGTCTCCGCTTGCTGTGACTGAGGATTAGCCACTTTGGCATTGACCTTGCTTCCTGGACCACCTTGTGTAGGGATTCTCAAACTGATTGTACTCCACAGTCCAGGGACTGAGTAGACCAAGCCTTCCAACGTCCACTATAGACCTGTCTAAAGACTGCACACACAAGAAGGAGCTTGCTCAGATTTTAGCATACCTAGCCTTAACCTGTGGATAGGCTACCATCCCATACCCAATTTGATCAAGGCTGACCAGGCCGCTCAACACACGCTCCACAAGTTCTACATTCTCAGCAAGACAAAAAGACTATCTCAAAATAATCAATCCCCAGTGCAAAACAAATAGTGCAAGAAACCTAGGCCAGATATCCCCACCAAGAATGCCTAGTCCTATAGTGGAAGCCTCCAATAAAAACTTAGAGGAGGGTCTGGAGAGATAACTCTGTGATTAAGGTGCTTGCTTGCAAAGCATAAGGACCTGGGTTTGATTCCCTTGTACTCACATAAAACCAGTTGCACAAAGTGGTGCATGTGACTGGAGTTTGCTTGTATTGGTGGGAAGCTCTGGTGCTCCCATTCTCTCCCTCCCTCTCTCCCTTCCCTCTCTGCCACTTTCTCTCTATCTCACTCCCTCATAAATAAATAAATAAATAAAAATATTTTAAAACTTAGAGGAAACTCCAGACATGGATTCCAAAATGCAATTATGATAAGCACATTTAACAAACTTAATGAGGCCATGAGCCAACGGCTGGATGAAATGGAAGAGAAACAATAACAAAAAAGGGGGGAAAGAAAAGAAAAGAACTCAATAGCTGAATGAAATGGAAAAGAATAAAAAATGAGGGCTGGAGAGATTGCTCAGCGGTTAAGGCACTTGCCTCTAGTGCCTAAGGCCCAGGGTTCAATTCCCCAGTACCCATATAAGCCAGACCCACAAGGCGGTGGCCCTGGTGCGCTCTCTCTCTCTCTCTCTCTCTCTCTCTCTCTCTCTCTCTCTCTCTCTGCTTGAAAATGAATAAATAAAATATTTTTTAAAAGAATAAAAAATGACTAAAAAGACAAAGAACTCAATGGACAGTGAAATGAAGTCAATGAGAACATGACCAAATGTCGGAATGAATACCAGAGACAATAAGAGGTGGGCATGGTGGTACTTGCCATTAATCCCAACACTCATGAGGCAGAGGTAGGATTGCCATAAATTGGAGGCCAGCTTGAGACTACAAAGGACAGCCTGGGCTAGAGTGAGACCATTCCTTGAAAATAAATAAATAAATCAAATAAAGGAATAAATAAAATCAATGACAAGTGCATACATATGAACATATAACATATGAACAGAACATTAGAGAAATGTGGGACACATTTAAAAAAACAAACATTTGAATCTTGGGCATACAAGAAGGGGAAGAATTATAGTCCAAAGGCTTAGAAAATATCTTTAATAATACTATAGGAGAAAAATTTCTGAATATTACAAAAGAGAGGCCTATCCAGGTACAGGAGGCACACAAAATACCAAAGAGACAGGACCAGAGAAGAAATTCTCCATTTCATATTATAGTGAAAACATTAAACACAGAAAACAAAGAAACAGTACTAAAATCTATAGGGAAAAAAAAACAGCTCATCACTTACAAAGGTAAGCTCATCAGAATTACATCCAATTTTTCAATCGAAACTCTACAAACCAGAAGGGCTTAGAATAGAGTATTTCAAATTTTAAAAGACCATGTCTGCCAATCCAAATTACTATACCCAGAAATTTTATCTTGCATAATAGAAGCTGAAAACACACTTTCCATGATAAAAGCTGCCTTTATAAAAATAGTATCACTAAGCCAGCCCTATAGAGAATACTGGACAGAATACTTTGCACTGAATTAAAGAACAAACATACTCAAGAGGCTACAGGAGGGAAAAAAAAAACAATAATCAGAACTAGATCAGACATTAAAGCAAATGTGGATCAAGAAAGCACCCAATTCCACAAAGTCTTCAAATTGACAGTGATTAAATTGATACCTCTGAATTGTAACTCTGAACATCAATTGACTCAACTCCCAAACCAGAAGACCAGGTTAGCATGCTTGATTAGGAAACAAGATCCATCCATTTGCTGTCTACAAGAAACCTACCTTACCATTAAAGATAACTCCTCCTTAGGGTGAAAGGATGGAGGAAGATATTCCAAGCAAATGGGAACAGGAAACAAGTAGAGATTGCTATACTAATATCTGACAAAATAGACTTTAAACCAAAAGTAATCAAAAGACATAAAAAGGCCACTTTATGCTTATCAAGGGAACAATTTAAAAGGAGGATATTACAATCATAAACATATATGCACCAAACACAGGTGAACCAAATTATATAAAGCGAAATCTACTAGAAATTAAATCTGAAATAAATGCCCACATAATAATAGTAAATTTCAATACCTCAGCATCATCAAGAGATCATCAAAACAGAAAATAGAGAAATTTAACAGACATCTACAGAACATTCTGCCCAAACCCTACAGAATACACATTCTTCTCAACAGTTTCTTCTCTATTAGGACATAAAGCAGCTTTCCACAAATTCAGGAAAATAGACATGACTGCCTGCATTATATCTGACCATAATACAATAAAGCTGGAAATCGACAAGAGAAACTAAAGAAAATACACCAACTCCTAGAGATTGAAAACAATGAATGGGTCATTGAAGAAATCAGAAAGGAAATTTAAAAATTCCTAAGAACTGAGCAGTTTGAATTACAG
>PVHP010016865.1:0-35274 GCA_004024765.1 Zapus hudsonius | reverse complement strand
CCTATAATTGACAATGATTACATCAGGATGAAACGCAAAGCACAGTAAATAATAGAAAAAGAAACCAGGGCTGGGCAGTTGCTCAGTGGTTAAAGGTGCTTGTTTGCAAATCCCTGGTTCAATTCTCCAGTATCCATATAAATTATACCAGATGTGCAAAGTCACTTATGCATCTGGAGTTCATTTACAGTATCAAGAGACCCTGTTGTGCTCATAATCACTCTCTCTTTACCCCCTCTCAAATAAATAAAAAGAATATTTTTTTAAAAAGAGAAAATAAACTAGGACACATCAAAATTAAAAATCAGAGGACACCAAAAGCACAAAAAGACAAGCCAACAGATGGGAGAAAATGGCAACAAATCATACATCTGATAACACATTAATGACAGATATGCAAATAACATCTACAATTAAACAATACTATCAAGACAACACAGTTAAAAATTTGTGAAGAACCTGAATGGGCAAAAGGAGATAAAGGACAAGAATATGAAAAGATATGCTTCTTCGCTGATCTTAAAGGGAAGACAAATCAAAACCACCTCACATCCCTTAGGACAGCTTCCATGCAATCAAAACCCACCCCACACGCTGGTGAAGATGTGGAGAAGCTAGCCCCTGGGCACTCTTCGTGGGCATGTAAGCTGTTGTGGCATGGTGGGCAATCATGTAGAGTTTTCATCAAAAATGAAACACCACTATCACGTAATTCAGCAATTCTACTTGCTGCATGGTTTCCTAAAGAACTTAAAGCAGGCCACTGAAAACAATCATTCCATGGCCATTCATTCATAAGAACAAAAGGCTAGAATCAACTCAATTATCTGACAAATAGATACATACAATATATAGGCAGACAATGGAATATTATTATTCAGCTTTTAAAAAGAAGGGAATTCTGACATGTGCTATGACATGGGTGAAACTTGAAAACATTATATTAAATGACATAAGGCAATCAAAAAAGAGAAATACTATTTGATTCTACTTCTATTAGGTTCCTAGACTACTTAGCATATAAAACTCACAGAAAGGGAGTAGAGTGGTAATTGACGGGCTTAGAAAGAGGACAATAGAGAGTTATATTTTAATAGAATAGAGTTTCGTTTTTGTAAGATGAAAGTATTCTGAAAATCACTGATGATGATGGTTAAAAAACAATACATATGTGCTTAATGCTATTGAATTGCACAACAAAAATGGTTGAGAGTTAGTTTTCTATTGGATGTATATCACCACAATTTGTTTAAAATGTGAATAATCTCATAAAAATATCATTAAGCAAAAAGGAATATAAACACCCATTACCCAAGTCTTAGAATTAAAAAAATATATTATTTATTTATTTATTTGCAAGCAGAGAGAGATAGAGAGAAGAGAGAGACAGAGAGAATGGGTGTGCCGGGGCCTCTCACCACCCCCCACAAGCTTCAGATGCATGTGCCACTTTGTGCATCTGGCTATACGTGGGCACTGGCGAATTGAGCCAGGGTGGTTAAGCTTTGCAGGCAAGCACATTAACGACCAAGTCATCTCTTTAGCCCCAACAGAAAGAGAAATGGGTGTTTTTGAAGAAATGGATGTTTCTAGGCTGGAGTAGATAAAGACAAGGTGAGCGTGGAGCCTCTTAGAGGACTGAGCAGAAAGAACATACTCAAAGAAAGACATGGAGCAGAAGCAGCACCATTGGGTGCGTCAAAGGGACACAGGGCTCAGCGGAAAGAGCCATCTGGCCAAAGCTGGGGCGATGGGAGCAACTAAGTATGTGAGGTAGTATTGGGTCCCCAATGAAATAAACATCCTTGGGTCCACATTAATAAAAATCAATATTGCACTGATCAATACATGGAAGGAATGGAACACATCTTCCTTACATGAGAATTCTAAGTAGTATTTGTAGATACTTCTAAACAAGGAGCTTAATTTCCTTTTCTTCCTAGGAGAGTGTGGTCTGCTTAGCAAATAGAGTATTGACAGAAAAAAAATTACTTTTGCAGTGTGGAAACCTGGCAAACACGGGCTTAATTAAAGTCACCATCACCGGTGACACGTGTGGTTGAAACATACTTATATGAGAAAAGCATTTTTTTTCTCGCCACATTAACCCACAAGCTTGTTACCTTAATCATTGTTACTTAATCAGGATCAAAACAGAAACGTCAAGTTAAGAAGCTTAAAAAGTGGAACTATGTGGCTAGTGCTCTTGAGGGTTGTCAATGTCATTAAGAAGAAGGAAAGAGCCGGGCGTGGTAGCGCACGCCTTTAGTCCCAGCACTCGGGAGGCAGAGATAGGAGGACTGCCATGAGTTTGAGGCCACCCTGAGAGTACATAGTGAATTCCAGGTCAGCCTGGGCTAGAGCGAGACCCTACCTCAAAAAACCAAAACCAAAACAAACAAACAAAAAAACAAGGAAAGACTGAGAGATTCTTCTGGATTGCTGAGCAGTATGGCATCCTGAGAAATCTAGTTGGTACCCTGAAAGGGATCCTGGAACGAGGAAGTTGGATAACCTGGAAAACATCTGAATCATCCTGACTTCTTAACAATCATCATCTTTATTGTTTGTTTGTTTTTGAAGTAGAAGTCTCACTCTAGCTCAGGCTGACCTTGAACTCACAGCCATACTCTTACCTCTGCCTCCAGTGGGCTGGAACTAAAGGCATGCAAACACCACACAGGGATCTTCTTATTTTTCCAATTATTTTTCCAATGGATAATTCATTGAATGAAGCAAACGGGAAAAAAAGACATGGAGAGGTATTCAATAAATCCACATGATGCGTCTTATAGTCTTTAGACCTCAGAATAGTAGCTTTGGAGATGCAGGAAGAGCTGACTAGCTGTACACTCTCTATGGGGCAGCGCCTGGCTCAGAAAACCTCAGGTCACTGGGCAGTGAAAGGTGGTAGCTGAAGGGAACACGAGAGACGAAATGATCTCAATACACTCTGGTCTCATCCCTCAAATGTTGTACTTTATTCCAAAATTCATGCACACATTCATATTCATAAAATCTACTTTAGCTTTCATTTTTAATCTTTTAAAAATGCCTGTTATTTATCTATATCATATTTTTGAAGTATATAATCATTGTGAAATTAGGCAATTATCAAATGTCATTATATATTATTTTTAGGGGAGAACACACTCTGTATTTTCCATGAATACAACATACTGACATTAGCTATAGTCACCTTTAGCTACAGAATAAATCTCTCAGTTTTTACTTCTCCTATCTACACAGTAGAATGAAATATCGAACCATAACTCTGTGTCACTCTGTCCACGTCTATCTACTCCACTGCTCTCAGTCATCCCTCCTCTGGGAACTCTATTTCTAGGACAGATATAAATATACTACGCATGGTATAAGAACCAAGCAACAAACCTTTTGTGTAATAAGAACATTCCCAAGGAAAAGTGTTTGGGCCTGTGGGTGAAAATGACTGAACAGTTTTGTCCAGTACATGCACAGTTTTGGCTCTTTGCAATTTCTCTAAATGCTGAACAGAAATGGAAATGTGCTGTGACATGTATTCAATAATAAAATCGTCTTTCACCTAGACTTTGCACTTGAGGCTATTCCTTCAACAAGGGTAGTGCAACTTGACACCATTCCCACAGGCTGGGCTGAACTGTAAGTCATTGCATGGACCAAGTAAAATATTCTTGTTTCTTCTCCTTTTCCCTGTGTTCTTTCTTTCTATTAAGCCTCTTCATAAATATACACTTTGTAAAGTTAAGAGTGAGAGAATACAAGTGTGGCCAGAAAGAAATAAGAGTTCACAAGCCTAGGACAGAAAGGGAGTGACTCTAAACTGTTAAGCTAAATTAACAAGTGAAAAATGAACTAAGTTGTTCCAGAGTGATTTTTAATTCTGTCAAATAAAGAGGAACCAGACTGCAGGGTAAACTCTTATTTATTAGTTTTGGTTAATGAGTTTTTCCATAAGCAGAATTTCTTAAATTTTATTGAATCAATAAAGTCACCATTTGGAAATCTGGTTTTTCCCACCAGAGTAGGATTTTAATTGAGCATACAGCAAACACCCCAGTGTTGTAAAGTGTCTCTGCAGAGGTGAAATGGTCTATGGGGTCTCCTGCTGCCTGCCTGACAGGGCTGCAGAAGTCCGTCCTTTACATTTAATACCCAGCTCAGAAAAGAATGCCGAGAGATGAAAACACTTGGGCACAGCAGAGGAGATCATCAATCGAGGGAAGGCACAACCTGCAAAATGGGGGAAAACTTTTGCCAGCTCTACATCTGACACATGATTAATATTCAGAAGACACAAAGAATTCAAAATGTATGTCCAAACAAACAGCTCAACAAATGGGCTAATGAAGTCAACAGACAGTTCTCAAAAGATGAATATAAGTGGCCAATAAGCACATGAAAAAATGTTCAACATCCTGAGTCTTCAGAGAAATGCCAATCACAACAATATTGAGATTCTCTCTTACCCCAGTCAGAATGGCTGTCATAAAGAAAACAAATAACAAATGTGGGTAATGACATGGGGGAAAAGGGAACCCTTATGTACTGCTGACGGGAATGTAAATTAGTCCAACTACTATAGAAAACAGTATGGATATTCCTCAAGAAACCAAAAATAGAACTACCACAGGACTCAGCTACACCAAGTCTGCGTACTTACCCAAAGGACTCTAAGTCACTATACCACGTTTCCTGCAGCACAATTCACAATGGCCAAGTAAAGGAATTAGCCTAGGTGTCCATCAGCAGATGGAAGTCGGATATATACATAGTGAGGCGTACCTGACTATAAAGAACATTGAAATTCTGTAGTTTGCTAAAAAATAAATGCAAAATATTGAACAAAAAGAGCATGACTAAGACAAACACTACATTTTCTCTCATTTGTGGATTCTAGACTTTAATACTTTAATAGGTAAATAAAGCCATATATAAGTTGAAGGGAGACTGGGAGGAGGAAGGAAGGATCTGGAAGGAGGAGAGAGAGGAGTGAGTATGGGAAGTGCATATGTTTAAAACACATGATATACTTGAAAGGAAATTGTCTTTATGAAAGCCAACATCAAGTACAGACAATCAATGTAATCTCCACCCTGAACCTCACATGGAGTAACTTTTATCCTCAGGACGATGCATTTTCCTTGTACTTCCTACCAATGAACAGCTCTAGGAATTCTTCTAAAGGGACTAATGTCAGACACTCCCGTTAAAGTAAAGCCATGCATCTGTCCCTCTCTAGGCCTTGACTGGACAGGGTGTGACGGATGACCCTTTCACAGCACAACTTGCTTTGCTGTGTTCCCTGGCAAAGGACAAATCCTGCCGTGAGCAGCTGCCTTGTAAACACCTGCCTTTGTTTATAAGAGTCAAAGGAGGCCATGCCGAGGAGCATAAATCCATCCCTCTAGTCAAAAGTGGCACAAAGAATGCTGTTCATGGGGAAGTCAGCAAGCCTTTCTTAGTGCTGAAGTTCTGGGGAGAGGAGAAAACCAGTTAGTGTGGCCTCAAGTCATGATATTTCTGTTTGCCTTATATGCTTTCTGAAAACAAACACACAAAAGGAAAGAAAAGAAGCGAGAACTTCGAGATGGTTGACTGGCTCTGAGGAAGCAACTTTGGTTGGGGACAAGGTCTCTATTCCTGCCCTTGGTACACGGGCCAATCTATGATGACCTACTGGGGAATCAGAAGAATTGCTTTTCTGCCCTCTTTTTCAGAGCATGCGTGTTTCACTGTCAAATGGACACCTCTGGCTGCAGTCACCCGGGCCTCAAGCCAGACATAGCAAGAAAGCAAGTACACACTTCCTTTCCACTCCCCTTACTTTCTCTCGTTCCACCTCGTAAATGGCAACCTCAGGAGGGGATTCGGGTTTTGTGGGGTCTGGAGCAAATAAAATATAAAACACTCTTTAAGAGGTTTTTTTTTTCCGCTAATTGTTGTCTACCTTGCCATGCTGATTACAGAGTAACTACAGGGCGAAATGGAAGCTTGTCTCCTCCCACCAAGCTAGAGAGCTTCACATGTGTTTTGCTAGTTTCTCTCTCTTACTTGATAAACATAGGGGGTTTGTCCTTCAGAGGAGGGACATGTGAGGACATGTGGACAGCAAGGCTCAGAGGCAGTGCTGTCTGCTGAGGACAGTGGTCTGACCATCACCACCCTGCTTTTCTTCCCAGTGTGTATGGTGGACGGGTTTGTGCTGGGCATGAGGCTCCCAGAGGTTTCAGTGAGGGGTTCTAACCTCAAGCGTGTTTCTTGCATGGCACCGCTGGTGAGAAGCCAGATGCCTAGGCCTCCTCGAAGGCACGTGAGAACCTTTCTGTAGCCTGTGCTGTTTGCAGAAAGTCAATGTGAGAGTTCCCAGTTCGTCTCCACACCGTTCAGATGAAACAGCCGAATGCTGGAGCCCTGCCCTGCTCCTCACATCGATTTCAAAGAACTACCTCTAGGTTTATGACATAACGTACATTCATTTGAGTCTTATCAAATACCTTTGGCTTCTAGACTCTTTCACCAACATTTTCCACTGTTCTCTCTCTTTTTTAATTCCAGAGAGAAAATGAGACTGAAAAAACATCATTCGTTATATTGGAAAGGAACCAGCAAATACCCACAAGCGGATATGAGATTCTGACAGGACCATGTCTGTTCCGTGAATATCAGTTTTATGGTTTTGCTCAGCATAAGGTAGAAATGTCTCTGTCGTCACTTTTTTCTTCTCTTGTTCTTCACACTGATGCTTGTGCTATGGGCACTTTTCTTTTACACGATTTGGTTATTTATTCATGAGATTCCTTTCTAAGATAATGAAATTTTGGAGGGGAGAAGATCAATAGGAAAAGGTAAGCTCTGTAAGTGGCAAGCGATGCTGTCAGTTGTGAGCTCGCTCTTAAGTGGTAGAAAATAAGAAGACGTGGATGTCCAACTGAGGTTGCTTGCTGAACAACTTAAATGACAATGAGCACCGAGCCTCCTAGAGACAGGCCCCATGGAGGATCTCTCCACTGACGGCTTCAATGGTCTCCCTGTGGTCTCCGTGCTGCTTGAAGTGAAGCATCCCCAGGATGCAGACAACCACCGTCTCCAGCCTTGCCTGCGGGATATTCTTGTAAAGGTCAAGTCCATAAAATGGAAACATAGTTGGTATGAAAATAAGCTTCTGAAAATAATTTGTCATACTGAAAAATAAACCATGAATTCCAAGCTTTAGAACTTTCTAATTTTGTTGGCAAGGACACTTTAGCGTTCTCTCTCTCTCTCTCTCTCTCTCTCTCTCTCTCTCTCTCTCTCTCTCTCTCCATGTTTTTATGCAACACTTTCTACACTTTCCCTTAACGTTTTATTGGTTTTTATATCCTCAAGCAAACCTAATCCAGTCTGTCCTACCTGGTATTAAATAATCAGGCTTGTATCCACACTGAGACTTATGGCTTCTTCACAAAACGGATGATCCACTGCTGGTATGTTTCATTTCTCAGCTAGTAAATGATTCAATAATTTTATAATATTTCAAAACCGTCATTGTCCCTGTCTCGAGCTTTAGTAGGAAGACACTTGAAACCAAGGACGAACAATATATGGAATTCCACTTTTTGCTGCGGTCGCTGCTACCAAGCTTCTGCTGAGCTTTCTTACGTTACTCTGATTTGTGAGCAAAGGTTTAAAAGGCTAAAAAGGGGGAAATTGGTTCAATATTTCAAGCACAATGAAACATTTCTTTTGTCACTTTATTTCCCTGCTGCATTAATTTGTGGTTACTCACCTTCTCCTCAGAGATCTCCAGGGAACCCCAAATCTGACTCTCTATGATCTGACACACGAACCCAAACATTTCTCTCAATAAATTACATCTCATGTGTAATAAAATAAAACTGGCTTCCTTCGAGTGGGGAGGAGAGCTTCAGCCGTGATGGGCAGCACTTTGGGGAGCTGTTCACACACATCCGGAGGGTGCGGACTTGCAGCCCATGTTGGTCTGGGAGGGGGGATCTTGGGTTCGCTCCCGGGTCCAAACAATGCTGGAATGTTTTTCGCTTGTCCATTCACTTAAACAATGTGCCATTCTGTACCTCATAAGCACTTAATTTATTCCAACTCTTTGGCCTGACCTGTAATCCCCCTCTCCTTACCCATCTGACCCATCTGTGTTTCATTTCCCACTCATCAGCATCCAAAGAGCCAGGCCCGGGCCCTATTTGGAACCATTAGACAGAGATTGCCACTCTTCCCTCTTCCTGCACCACATCCTCTGCTGGAAAAAAAAAATGACCATCAGATGAGAGAACAGAGCCTGCTTTGTCCCCTGGAGCCGGGATCTGGAAGCACTCTATACCCACTCAAACGCATTCATGTGAGCAACATTGGGCCTGTTGTGGGCATTTTTTCCAGCAAATAGCTTGCTAACATTCCAGGCATGTACTTCCCTGAAAACAAGACTGAGACAGGGCCCTGAATATTCAATTGGAAAATCACCAAGAGCCAAAGCTTAGCTTGGCACGGCTGGTGTTGATTCTTAATAAGTGACTTCCTAAAGCTAAGGCATGGGGCTTACAGCGTCAATGACTTGTTTGAAAAATATTTTGTAGGTGCCTCATAGCACTCTATTTCCTGCGGTATGCGTCATACTGTGGGCCATTCCAAACCAGCCTGGTTAAGCGCACTGACTCCCCACCCCCAAGACTGGGGTGCTTAACTAAAAATGTCTTTATACAAGATGAGATCATAGCTATTAGTGCTGATGTAGTTTTAACTGCTTGGATACCAACTGCAGTTGCTTGAAAAATGTGCTGAAAACGGGTAAACCTGAGAAAAACATATCTCACCCTGTCTAACATGGCGGGATACAGGCCCACGGGCTGTGTTTCTTCAGGGGGAAAAAGTTCCAGATTTCAGTACAATACATACCTTTCACTTTCATTAAAAAGACTCACTGTTCTTAGTATATTACCAAAGTCAAGGTGCTGAAGACATCTGGAACACTGGAATAAAATTAACCCTTTTATAGCTTCACGTATTTCACAACACTTGCCCAGAAGCTGAGCTAAGGTCAATTCAGAAAATAAGTTTATCTTTTTATTTAAATTTTCTAAAAGGAAACAAAAAGAAATCCAAACACAGAAAATTCTGTTCATGAAATGAAAACATATCCAAATAAGCTTTGTGTGAGGAGCCAGTAAGATACGGTACATAAGATAACCCCGAGCAATGCTCATACCGTGGAGAGCCTACTGCGAACTTCACATAGTAATCTGCACTTCAGTGACCATGAAGAGCTTCTTCCAGAACTGGGGACGGAGATGCCGTCATTTCTGTTTTACAAGAAAAGGGAAGAAGATCTCAGGTGCAGCCCACTCCATAAAACCACATAGTTGATGAATGAGAGAAGCAGGGATCCCAACCAGGTCAGTATCGACACCAGGCTCTGCTGTACCTCGTCTCCCTAACTTGCTGCTCTGAGATAAAAGCATTTCCATCTCTTGTTAGCACTGTCATTGTGAGCTTTTGCTCACAGGATGTGTAGTACTCTGGTGCGGTGAGCTAGAACAGGAGATGGATATAAATCCATGTCATATTCCTTCCTGCCTTTTTCCAGTGACTTGGTTACAGACTTTGGGACCAGTACCCAGTGGGTGCTCAGTGGCTATTAACTGATTAGACATTGTCCATGCCATCTCTGAATGATTTGTGTCTTGACAATGGAACCTTTTATAGCAGAAAAGAGAGGGATTGATACCCTGGACACTGCCTGGGCTGTGTTCGCCTCTCAGGGCAAATCATTTTCCTTGGTGCCAGGGGCAGCTCTGACGTGGCTCCTCTGGCCTTATGTGGCCTGGGCCTTTGAGCTGTACAGCAAGGGCCTGATCTGCTCTGAGATGAAACAGGAATGTACCAATTGCCATATTGCTTGCCAAAAGAAGTGAGCACACACGTGTCTGTCTCTGGGTCACTGCAAAGGCAATTGTCCATAGGAAAGGGTGCAAACATTCTCTGAGGCACTGCCCTACCACACAAACACTATAGATTATAAAGGTGTATTCTCATGCACCATGGGAGAGGCACAGAAGGAAGGTGTGCCTGGGAGGGGAAGAAGGGGGCTTTTGTGTTGTGTGTTTTCTGCTATTACTAAGCGTTTGGGGTCTGGTGAGGTTACAAGCTCCAGAATGATGCCCCGGGACTATAAACTATGAGTTGATCTTTTTATGACCTACTATGTAGCGTACTGTCTACCAGACAAGTTTCCTTTGCACAGTATAGTTTTTCAGAAATACAAATATTTTTAAATTAGATGACATTTTCTCACTTTTTATAACTTAGTAAAGTTAGCAAAGAGAGTTCAAAATGTCTAGCTGAATGATAATCTCAAGATTGGATACTGTCCTCAAGTGATAAGTAGTTCATACTTTTTACCTGACATATTGGAAGGACTTGCCTTCAAATGAGTTAAAAATCTCTTTTGTTTTGACTGGGAAATTTAGCATGGTAGGGTTGTCGAATTTAAGGATAAGCCATATAAATGTTGCTAACCTAAGACAGCTTTGATGGTTTTATAAATTTCTTTCATTTTTGTCGTTTAAAGTCTACACCGAAACTATTTAACTAGAGGTAACATTAGGCAAAGAAAACAGAATTTTCTAGTGAAAACAGATACAGCAGATACTTGTCAGATGTCAGTTCAATTGAGGCCTTTTGAAACCTTATTAAAAGCTAACCATTTCTAGTGAATATTCCTGCATTATTCTTATTATAGTTCTTCTAAGCTGCCTCACTCCTCCTTGTAACAGAAACTTCCATCCTCAGTAAAGAGGTGGGAAGAGGACATTGAAGAAAATGTCCAAAGACTAAACTTGCCTGAACCGTCAGTGTTGCCATAAATTTGGAAATATTGGCTAAGAGCTGAAGCCGGAACTCATGACGTTTGCGCTGGCTCTCATGTTCATGGTAGACATCAGTCCACTGAGCTTCCTGAGTAACTAGAATGCTGGGATTTCTCTTAGGATGACGCACACCCCTGCAAGGAAAGCGCCGTGCAGCTCTCCCCTCTGAGGCTGTGCACACAAAATTTCAGGAAACAGCAGGTCTTAATTAGACCTCCAGTTTATAGTTTCACCTGAAAAAATACATTTAAAAAAATCATATATATTTGGCTGTCGAGATTTTTCGAGTCAATAAATTCTTGCTAATTAATCACATTAACGGCGCTCCTTAAAAGTTGAAACAGAATCAGAAAACAAACCAAATTCCCCATAAATATCCAACATAAAGACCCATTCACTGATCCTTTTTCAGTGTCTAAGAATTTTACAAGTGCTTTTCCCTCCCTGTCAGGACACACACGCGCACACACACACATACACACACACACACACACACACACACACACACACACACACACACACGCACACATACCATGTTATCTGTTTGCTGTCATCTGCAGAGGAAAGCAATTCTGGTGACAGATTTTAATTCTTCAAGATGACATCACTGCGTGTAAGAACTGCTGGCCGGACATCGCGACCGTGACAGTTTTAACAGCTCAGAAGACAGTAAATTGGGAAAAGGAAAGCCAAGGGGCCAGTGGACTTCCTCTTACATACTCTCCACTGTAGTCTTCCAAAGGACCTGCATTCTACATATTAGCCCCACTAATTTTATTTATTTTGATGTTTTTATTTGATGCTTTAGTCAGTAGGCTCATGCTGTCTCCAAGCAGGATTGCTTAAATCTGCGTATTCTCATCATAAACAAACAGATCTAAACCCTCACCTCCCTCCCTGGTGGGTTTCCTAAGAACATGAGAAAACAGCCTCCCAAACTTGTAAAGCTTACTTCCCCCAGTTTCCTAGGTTTGTGTTTATCAAGATGCATTAGGCCCTGTCTACTGCACTTTAAAATGTTAGTATTTTAGGTTGATGATACTCTGTGTAGCAGTCAGCCATTTCTCCTGGGGGGGGGAGGGGTGAATGTGGTTCTTTTAGACAGGAAAAAGGATCAGTCAGCACTGATTACTAGTTTTGACAAGCTACTAACTTTATATCACCGAAACAGGATAATGCCAGTTTCAGAATAGCTTTTGGTGTGTTTGTTTGTTTTTCCTGGAGGCTGTGCATTAAGCCCAGTGCCTTGAACATACTAGGTAAGTACTCACCACTGAGCTATATTCCCAGACCTTAATTAATTAATCAATTAATTAATTTTGAGACAAGTTCTGTATGTAACTTGGGCTGGCCTTAAACTCACTACGCATGTGTTTTAGGCCCATCTTCAACTGGCAATCCTTTCGCTGTTGCGTGACTGCTGACTGCTGGTATTTTAGACATGAGTCCCCATGACTAGTTCAAGTAAATTGATTTTGGTTTTGTGAAGATGTTCATGTATTATATTAAGATGGCATAGCCATAGTTTTATGTCTTTCTATGGGAGAAATAAAAATTCTGGCTGTAAGTGGAGCCTTGTGGAGCACACCTTTAATCCAGCACTTAGGAGGCAGAGAGGTAGGAGGATTGCCATGAGTTCCAGGCCAGGCTGGGACTACAGATTGAGTTCCAGGTCAGTCTGGGGTAGAATGTGACCCTGCCTTGAACAATTTTTTTTTCTTTATCCCTTTCTGTCGGGCACTGCTAAATGAGGGCATGGAGGACAAAGGGTTAACGATGTTTGAACAGATTTGAAACCGGGGTGGTAATGGTAATCCGGTAGGCATTTCCCAGCTCCATCATCAACCCTGACTCCTAACCCCCATGAGCAAGCCACAGGAACCCAGCGTTCCCATCTCAGCATGACTGGCAATGGCTGTCAGACCCAAGTAACAAATTTCCCTGTACTCATCCCCTCGGACCGTGGCTAGAATCACGTATTTCCCGCCACTCAGGCCCCCAATTATACAAATTAGGTATTCACAGGTTGTCTGCACTCACCTATCCCCTTGCAGACCACTAACTCACCACCCTGACTGACCAATCAATCCCCTTGCTCTCCCCTGCTCCTCATTCCCCTGGCTTCTTTTTCTCTATAAATGTAAGCTCTCCCCATTGAATAAAGAATGAGTGGATACACTATACACATCTGCTTGCGTCTGTGTCTCGTACCTCTCTGGACACACCCTGCGTCCACCCCCAGCTCTGTGGAACCGCCCTGAGACAGCGAAGCAAGGGCCATCCGCGGCTGTAGCGTCCCACCGATTTCCCTCCGCAGCGGCTGACAGAGCCCCCAGAGGCGAAATGACACCTTTCCTCCAACTACAAATAGTTGATCATATAAGGATTTTAGGATTATAAATTTGAGTTGGTTTTATATTATATTATATTATATTATATTATATTATATTATATTATATTATATTATATTATATTATATTAAAGTAAAAATAACTGTATTTAATTACAAATACTTGTCTTTGGATTTCTTACATGGAACTTGACTCTCCTTTGATAGAGTTTTTGATTTTTATTCATTGCTACCATTCAATCCTAACTTCGGCTTCATAGTACCAGCCACCTAAGGTATGTTACATTGGAAAGACATTTAGTCTGGTCCTAGCTAAGTCAATGGCTGTTTACTAGGAGTAAAACAAGGTTTATTTGGTTTATTTAACTTATAAATTTGGAAGATTCAATTATTTACTCACTCAGCCAACTTAGTGAGTGGCCAACTCACAGCAAAATGCTGTTCATACAGAGATGTGTAGCACAAATGCTGGCTCTTGTGAGTCTAAAGCCCCGTGTGTGCAAACATGGACAAGATTGGAATGGAGATGATATTGACAGATACATTACCCTTCGCTGGTCAGTAAGCAGGCTCGCTCCAGGCAGGAGAATACAGTTTGAGTAAGCAGAAGCGAGAGGAGCAGCAAACACCTTTCTCTCTTCTCTTTTATTGTAGCTCAAGGTGAGGATTAAATGAATGGGTTAGTTCTAAAAACAAAACATGATAATAAAGGGCTTCTGTCACCTACAGTTTGGGACTCTTGAGTAAAGAGAGCCTGGCCCAAACCCCATCACTGACAGGAAACAGCAAGCACCAGGTAGCGATGGTGGCACTGAGTAGAGAGGAAAGAGGGGGTTGAGTTCCTTCACACCTATGAGAGGCCTGGAGTGAGTGAGAACACCCTCATGACTAAGTGATGCTCAAGGCTGGAGAAGAGAAGCCTCAACAGATGCCCTCATGGATCTCACCAGGGTCAGATGGAGTCCGAGGCTGGAGCTCCTAAATGATTTGAAGAGAGAGAGGAGAATGAGGTGGGCTGAGTGACGAGGTACGGACTGCAGGACTATGGCTGGACTGGGCATCAGCTATGCACTGCAGAGAGGCCAGAGGCCAGAACAGGGACAAATGACATGGGTTTTGTTCAGCTGAGGGACAGTGGCAAAGTCTTATTTAACCCCAGGGGACCAGCCTTGACCTCATCTATGGAATCTGCCTGATGGGGAGTTTCAACTTGACTCTGATGGATTCCTTGCCCAAGAAGAATGAATTAACCTAAAAGAGGATGTTTTAAACTTGAGCCAACCGAGTCCCTTTGAATTAGCAGACTGAAGTTTTTTTTTTCTCACCCTAAAATTCATGGTCATGGGTTAGAAGAAGAAAAGGAAGATTCATATAGATCATATGTACATTTTTCATAAGTATGTCTCACAAATATTAGAACATGTGTCCATTTTATAATAATTCTTTTGATGTTACTTTTTAGTTTTTCAGACACTCTCTCACACATGATATTATTATTTTATTTAAGTAGGTTCATGAGTGGCAGAGTAAGCATTGTATTTCCTTCATTTTATAGGTCAGTGATATCATCTATAGTTTGGATTATACTGTTTTATCTATAAAGTAGAGATAATAATACTTGGTCAAAGTCTCATGCTTTTTTGTGAGGATCAAATAGTGACAGAAAACTTCTAGAAAGATTTAATTTACTGTGAAATCAGATAACAAAGAGTGATGCTATAGTCAAAATGACCAGAATACAAGCAGATTGTCAGATTGAAGATATAGTTTTTATGAGAAAGAATAGTCCTAGAAACAGTTCAATAAATTCAATTCATATGTGAAATGCACTAGTGAACCTCATGTTAAATAACATGTTAGTACTGAAGTTAGGTTCAAGGAATAGACTTTTTGTGTGATCATAAAATAAAAACACCAATTGGAACATTCTATTAAAGTTATCTCTTTAGTAGTTAAGGAACCTTAAAAATGATATGCCCTATTAAGTCCCCTTTTTTCCTTAAAAGTTCAAATTTATCATACATTTGCAGCTATCTTAAAAATATGAAAGATATAGAGGTTATACACATCCAGAGACTATAATTTAAACTACACTCGTAATTTTTGTAGAATAATAGAAACGTGGTCAAGATCCTATGTGGACACTTCTTTCTCAGGTCAAGCTTCGCATGAGACAACCAATGAAGTAGTAGTCTCTTTCCTTTTGCCAACATGGTCATAAGTCTGGTCTTTGCTGATTTTTTCCAAACTGATTTCATATCCCTTCCACTTCAGTCCTTTCCTGCTAGTAATTTCTCTCAGGGCCTTTCTCTCAGTTCCTTACTTTCTCGGGTGGGGTCTATGAATATTTTCTTCCCTCTGCAATATAGTTCTTCCTAGAGTTTTGGAACCATCTCATACGTACATTAGGGCCGAAGACAGACGTTTTCCCACAAGGAAACCTTCTTTAGTAATAACTTGAATCTAGTCTAATTTTATTCTCTTAGAACATTTATCTTTTTATTTCATATTATATTTTGTAATCGTTTGTTTAATAGGTATTTATTGTCTTCATTTCATGGATCACTTTGTTTCACTCATCATTGCACAGATAGTTATTTTCTGGGACATATTTAATAACTATTGAATGAATAGATAAATTAATAAACCAGGTGTAAAAATAAAAAATCAATACAAACCAGCTATTTTAATTATCATAGTACTTATGGACTCAAATAGTTTTCATTAAATATGGATATAAATGTAACGGTACAATATAAAGAATGGTGGGAAGGTCTGACATTTCTTAATGATCACTGATAATTTAAATCATAAATACCAAAATAGGAGTACAAATGAAGAATACACATATGACAAGATTTTCAAACTGAGTGGATATTAAGTGGATGATATGGAAACAATGAGATATCTTTTTTCAACTATAAATTGGCAAACACCAAAAAGGTTCACACTATTCTGTAAGGGCAGTCATTGATTTTTCTGAAGGACAAAGGGACAAGTGCATATAATTTAATCCTGGCAAATTACAGTTTGAAAATAGGTAATATTCAAAACATGTTTTATAAGAATGTGTAATTTTGTACATGTTTAAAATATCATACATTTGGAACTCTTTTATTAAAAACATTCCTTATAAATGCAGAAGTAAATTTCAGAATAACAACTAATGCTAATAATGGTAAATGTGTTCAATCACCTTGCAAAACAATTTGGTATTATTTATTTCTTTAAGCTTGAGCAGAAAGATGTCCTATATTTTGAAACCTAGAGAAACTTTCATATGAGCCCAAAGGGACATATGTAAGAATGATCAGCTGGGCATGGTGATGCACATCTGTCATCCTAGCACTTCGAAGGTTTGATGTCAAGACCAGGAGTTCAAGGCCGGTCTTTGCTACATAGTGAGTTTGAAGCCAGCCTGAACTACATGAGACCCTTCTCAAAGAAATAAACCCAAACAAAACAAAACAAAAAACACTATTCTTAGAAACAGTAATTATAATACTTATACGAGCTAAACTATTTGATGTATATCATTATAACCATTATTAAACTATTTTAAAATTTCTATGATATTTTGGGGGTTTATACATTAAAGAACCCAATTTGTGTGGTATCTATTTTTAGATAAATGTTGGCATTTACTTTATGGCCTGGCTCCTGATCAATTTTCATAAACACTTTGTGTATTCAAGATAAGAAGGTTTATTCTTTTTTTTTAAGAAGGTTTATTCTTGATTTGGTAGGTTCAGAGTTCTATAGACATCTATTAGATCAAGTTTATTATGCATTTTACATGTTTGAAATATGTGACACTTAGAAATCTATTTAGCTGTGTCCTTTCTTTTTTTGCTGTAAGAAAAATACTTTGTCTTTCTGTCTGTGTTCCTGTCCTCTGTTAATGTAAAAATTGAATCTTCTAATTGGAGAGGGCCTAATTCAGTTTTTGTATGGCTTGACCCATTTTTATTATATTGGTTTGACTGGACTTGTGTCTTATCGTTGTGGACTGTACACTTTTCTTTCTCTGGGCTCTGTATCTGGCAGTGATGCAAGGCTTGAGTGGAAAGCATATGTTTCCTTTTTAGCCAGGCAATCTTAAATTTAGCTGCATATATATTCATCTATATATTATATAATTTTTTTCTCAGCTTGGGGCTTCTCAGACCATGTAAACTGTATATATTTGAATCTAATGCTTGTGTGCACAAGCTGACTGTGGTTTAAAAATTCTCTCTCTCTTTTTTTTTACCCAGTTTTCATCTGGAACCAGGAACTATACAGCTGGAACAGTAACCTTAGAGTTCTTTTTGCTTTTCAGTGGATTTTTCCAATTTACTCTCTACCTCTTCAGATCCTGACTTTATGCAAAGGGGCACTAAGTTCCAACTTCTATATTCTGTATGCCAAGGCCAAGTCTCCAGTACTTCATTTTATCTCAAAACCTAAACCCTCAAGGCTTAAGGATTTATCAAAACTGTACATTGATCTCAGTTTACTTCTCCTGTTGCTATCGACCTCATAGCCTCGAGTCCATGGGCATTCCCTATATGATTCTCTCAGATCTCTAAAGCATTTTAAGGGTCTGTACAGATCTCACTTCAATATTGATATGAAAGTAGAGAGAATCTATGAATTGCACTTGGCTCATTGCTGGAAATAGATTCCAATCTAGGAGCTTGAATTTTAAAAATACTGAGCTGAAAATGAAAAAACAAAAACAAAAACAAAAACAAAAAAAAAACATTTGTTATGTCCTTTTAGTGACAAGAAGTTACCAAAGGTTTCTATCTTATTCCCTCAAGTGATTTCCCAGTCTAGTCCACAGACTGAGTGCACAGGAAACATTCAGAGCTGCTGCTCATGACTTAGGTGGAAGAATGTCACCTGGGGTTTTCTGTGACCAGGGACAGCACAGCTGTAGAAGCAGAGCTAGCGGTTAGCAATTCCTGTCCTTTTGTCCATGGACTAAGGGAACCCAGGAAGGAAGAAGCTTTTACAAACAATAAGGGTATTTCTTTGCCCTTTCTCATTTCAATCTAATTTTCTTTCCATTGAAAGCAGCTGTGCTTTTCTCGCTGACAATTCTGAAATCAGGGTAACTGGTTTTCTTCATAAATGCTTTAGAATGTGCTGGCAGAAGCTGCTTCTGACAGCAGGCTGCTGAATGCTCAATGGGGCTTGATTATACAGGAGGTGAAAAAGACCACTGTGATTATTTCCCTCTCTGTAAAACTGCCCCTTGTCTTATTACAAAACTGCTAATTCTTCCAGAAGCCAGAGATTATCTAAATAAGCTAGAGCAAAGGCAGTATTATGTAACAAGTGCAATTTCCTTTTTCTTCCCTAAGAAGGTGGGTGACAAAAAGATAGCTTTATTAAGATGTAATCCCCAAAATATACAAGTTATGCATTTAAAGTGTATAATACATTGGTTTTTAACCATCACAGATCTGTGCACCACCATCTCCATATTTTCAACACCTCAAAAAGCAACGCTGTACTTCTTGGTTATTCCTTCTGCTGTGGTTTGAATGTACCCTCCAAACTCAGGAGCTGTGCATGGGACAGTGTTAAAAGGTGTGGATTCTGAGAGACCATAGGGCCGTGTGTGTGTGTGTGTGTGTGTGTGTGTGTGTGTGTGTGTGTGTGTGTGTGTGTGTGTCTGTGAGGGAAGGGGGCTTCTCCCTCATGAATGGGATTTGCAAAAGATTTGACAAAGGGACTTAGTTTCTCCTTTTTTCTGCCTTTTGCTCCACAAGGCCACAGTGTTCCTCCTCACAGAAAAATGCGGCTCTCAGAGTGCCACCTTGGAAGCAGAGGCTGCATTCTCTCTAGATAGTGAAACTATGGGGTTGTTCTGGGTTGCTCAGACCTCCAGAACTGGGATACATTTTGCTCTTTGTACATTACCCAGTCTCGCTAATTTACTATAACAATACAGGCAACTACAACAACAAACTCACACCTCTCTTCTTCCAGCACTAAGCAATCACTAATCTATTTTCTGTCTGGGTGCATTTCCTTGTTCTGGATGTACATGTAAACAGAATTATGGGGTATGTGGTCTACTGCTAGTGTCTTCTTTAGTTTAGCAATTGTGTTGAAGGTCTGTCCATATTGTACTATTAGCATTTTATTTCTGCTTACGGTCAAATGATATACCATGGTATGGATATATCACATTTCATCCATTCATCAGTAGATGGAAATTTGTTTTCTTCCTACCTTTTGGGTAGTATGGATGACGCTGCCATAAACATTCATGCACAGTCTCAGTATCTCTCTTCTCTCTGCACCCCTCTGCAACAGAATCTCATGTAACCCAAGCTAGCCTCAAACTCATTATGTAGCTGTGGTTGACCTTGAATTCTTAACCCTCCTGCTTCTACCTCCCAAGTGCTGGTGTTACTGGTTTGTCCTACTACATCCAGCTCATAAATGGTCCCTGTGTAAGTGCATGTGAATGTGTGTGAATACATATTTTCACATCTCTTGGTGTATATCTGGGAGTGAGAATGGAATTGCTGGGTCTCATTGTATCTCAATGTTTAACAACTCAAGGATCTTTAGAAATCTAAGTTAGAGCAATATCTCTTTGTATCTGATAACAAAATGGGAAAGAGTTGTGGTTTCCTTTTATGAGTTCTAGTTTATGAAAGGTCTCATAAGACCTAACAACTTGCATTTTAGCACATTTAATATTGTTAAGAATTCTCTTTGAGTTACAAGAATAAAAGTGATTAATGGGGAACTCCTTTTTAAAAGCCAGGCCATTAGTTAACTTATTAAAATGAAAAAAATTAAACCACAATGATTAGGCATTGCTGGATAACTTTGTCCTCTGTATTTTCACGTTCTTCTATTTCTCCTTCATCAGGACATGACTGCAGGATTCATTGATTATCATGTTCTAACATGTTGTCCTTGACTGTTGTCTCTTTCCTTGTAGGCCTGCTCACGTCATGGGATAGCTGCTCAAGTTTTATCTATGCGGTCCTGTGTCAGCCTTTAAGAAAAACTCAGTTACTGAGAAACAAGTTATGATTTATTTCTCTCAAAATCTTATCCCTTCTGGAAGGAATTTTTTTGCCTTATCATTGACAGATGAGCCCATAGTGATACTTCACCCTGTCTCTCTCATTAACCTGCCTGGCTAGAATGGAGGAAGCTCTCAGAACTCAGTTCTAGTGTGTTCTTTGGCTCACTCATTTCATATCATGGGAATGACAGTCATAAGTCCTGGACTTTTGGGTCAAATTTCTAATTTAAGAAGTGGTTCAGGAGCTGGAGAGACAGCTCAGTCATTAAAGGGGCTTGGGTTCTATTCCACAATCACCAGATAAAGCCAGATGGACAAAGTGGCACATGCATCTGGAGTTATATTTGCAATGGCAGGAGGCCCTGGTGTGCCCATTCTCTCTCTCTCCTCCAAATAAGTAATAAGGTGGTATCTGGAACACAAGAGAAGAGATACTTGTCATTCCACCATAAATGCATCAATCCTACATAATAGTTTACAAAGCTTAGATTACTTTTAAAAGCAAAATAGGAAATTTCTTACGTATTTTGTAATATGCTATTTCCCATATAACTTTTTGGAGGCATTGCAATGCTTAAAATTTATATAATAATTAATTACTCTTATGATGGTTCACCTTGATCATCAACTTGATGGGATTTAGAATCATCTTGGAGATACCCAGCTGGGCGTGTCTGTTAGAACTGAGTTAGGAAGACCCACTGGGAATGCAGGCAGCAAGTTTCATGGGCTAGGAGTCCTGGGTTGAATTAAGAGGAAAAAGCTGGTAAACCTTCTGCATTCATCTCTCCCTGCTTCCTGGGTGCAAATGCAATATGACCAGCTGCCTCCTGCTCCTGCTGCTGTGGTAGACTGTCCCCTCAAACTGAGAGGCAAACTAAACCTTTCCTTTCATAAGTTGCACTTGACAGGTATTTTGACATAACAAAGACAAAAATAAGCAGTATACCTTTTTAGCAAGAGGGACTTACTTACACAATTCCTATTATTAGCTTTCAGAAATTCTTCTGAGGCTGGTAGCTTCACATGCCAGCTTATTTCAGAAAATGTGGCAGTCTTGACAAAAAGCATATCGGCAAGGATGTAAAAAAATCAAGGCTAAAATTAACAATGTTATCTCATTTAACTTATATTGATCTCATTCTCCTTTGGAGATAATGTTTCTATTTTTCAGAAGGCAGCGAGAGCTGTGGACAACCCAATTCCACCAACAGGACCTGGGATGATGGTTGACACATAGGCTGGAAATGAACCAACCCTAACTTATCATCTAGGGCCCAAACCAAACCAAACCTCATCCACAGCAAATCAGATAACCTGTGAAAGGGTAATGGAGACATATGCCAAAGATACCCAACACAGTCCAAAGCAGAAATCCAGAGACTTGAGATCTCAACAGTAAAGAAGACCTAAAACTCACCCGCCATGACTCAGGGAACTTTGCAGAAGAGGGGGCAGAGAGAGTGTAAGGGCCATGGTGGGGGAGAATATCCAGAGACATTGCCCCCCTCAGCAACAATATACAAATGAAAAAAAAACTGTCTACCTCTTGTACAGTTTATAACCCTACCCTATGAATGGGTCCAGCAATCCCACTGAGGAGGGCCCTCAGCAGTTTGGGGACAGAGAGGAGGGAAATGGGGGTACCATCACAAGACTTGCTCATACAATGTATCTAATTATTAACAATAAATAATTTTAGAAATCAAGGCTAGAGAGATGGCTCAGTGGTTCAATGCACTCATGCACTTCCTGCACAAGCAGGAGGTCTAGAGGGAATTTGAGACCTCCCAAAATCTAATCTTCAGAGCCTTGGTGAAACGTGTGGGTGGTGTCATGCATATCTATAACCCCTGTCCTGTGGGGAAAGAGGGACCCGAAAAGCACTGGAGCTCAGGAACAGTAAGACCTGAATCACTAAGAGATTCCGTCGCAAGGGAAAACAGGTGGGTGAATGATGGATGGGGACACACAGTGCAGGGAGCCCACAGGTGAAAACACAGGACGCCCCATCAGCACATACATATACATGCACTACACATATCACACACTGTAGTGTATGCACTGTGTACACACACACACTCACAAATAAGTAAATAAAAACAAGCAAATAAATAAATATAAATAAAACAAACAAACAAATAATAAAAATATACAGAATTCGGAGGATTTCCAGGAGTTTGAGGGCAGCCTGGGCAAGAATGAGTTCTAGGTAAGCCTGCGCTAGAGCAAAAGTCTGCCTCAAAACAAAGCAAAACAACAAAAATCTTCTACTCTAGGTATTTGTGGTCGCTCTGGCTATTTAAGAAGTTGAATGACGAAGCCTATATTAACTGGCATCGTATTCCTGATTTATTCCAGGAAGGTTTATTGACATTGCAGTCTGGAGCCCTGGGAAGCTGCCCGTCTAAGTTGCTTCTTAATCCTAGTGTGGTTTCACACCAATGTAAGAGTTTTGCTAATGTTATATTACTTAGAACTAAGTAGCAAACAAAATAAGACAGAGCCCGAAACCTTGTTTCAATTTCAACCCAGACAAATGCTTGAACATTTCAGACACCAGCTGTCTAAATCCATCATAAGATGTGACCATTTAAAATGTTTTCATAAAGATGACATAAACAAAAGTCTTAAACAGGACAAGAAAAGAAACTCCAGGAGCATAAAAAAATCCAGAGAGAATTTATGAATGGAAACATGGAGACTGTTTTTTCATACCTCTGGAGGCTTAGTTTCGTGATGTTATACTATTTTTCCAATTTAATTTCAATTTTGTTTTAAACTTGGTAGTTATATTACATACATATTTCTGTTTTTAAATGTATTTTTAAAAAAAGGGTATAATTCATCACTATAGGTTGACAATATCTTACCAGAAAACAAAATGCTACATACTGTCCAATTCTATTCTCAAATGTGAATGTATTATAGGTGTAACAATTATAAAATATGATGGTATGTAAACTCCTTTTGAAAGATACATTTATGTATGACATCCATTATTTTCATGTTTTTTTGAGTAATTTAATTATTTCTTTCCTAATTCCTTTAACATGATATCCAGTACTAATAACTAAATTTATGAAATATAAGAATTTCCATATAACTCTGATTCTTTCTCATAATAAAAATAATCATAGTAAGTGTGATTATAAGCACCTGCATTAAATGTATAATTTTTCATTAAAATAACTCAGACTAACATAAAGTTAATATATACCAATATTTTCCTTCTCTTGCTAATAATTCCAATTTCCCTAGAATAATAGGGCCAAGTTAATCTCATTTCTAATAAAATTTTAAGCAATTTTCTCATTGCAGTTGTTAACTAAGAAAAAAAGATGCAATTATAAACACATGGAAAATTGGGAGAAAAAATTCCCAATATTACTTATTGAGATACCTGGTTTGTATGTCAGTGACTTTTCTGTTGCTGCTACAAATACCTGAAAAAAGCAACTTAAGGAATTCAGGGTTTATTCCAGCTCACCGTTTGAAGAGATAGAGTCTGTCACAGAGGGGAAGGCATGGCGGCCTGATCAAGAAGCAAAGAGAGAGAGAGGAATGCTGGTCCTCAGCCTGCTTTCTCCTTCTCGTACATTCCCTGATTCAAGTCTATGGAATGGTCCTGCCCATAGTGAGGGTGAGTCTTCCTACCTCAACTAACCTAACAGAGAAACGTGCCTATAGTTTGGTTTCCATGGTAATATTGGATCCCATCAAACTGGAAACCTAGATTAACCATCACAGTTGTTAAATTATAAACCAAAAATTGGAAAGCAGTGGAATATAACAGAAACAAAGTCGAATTATACATGCTCACCAATTAAACCTAGAACTCTCTTTTGGATGTCACTCTAGACCACAGATAGTCCAGAGAACCTGAAGGAGAGGTGGTGTTGCCCTTCAAGTGACTTTGAGGAGCTAGGACGCACCAGCGCCGACTGCAGTCTCGACCAATGAAAATGTCAGTGATCTTGTTCTATCAAAGATATCTACCTTGCTCTAGCAAAGATAAACTGTGTTTAAGCTGGATCTAACCACAGTTAGGATTTAAAACTGTACTTTTGACAAAGCAAAGCTTTTCCGGTAGAGTTGATAGCAATGAGCAATTCTACAAAGGGAAAAAAAAGTGTCACAATTGTAATTACCAAACTTGACTGAAGTGTGGTACACAGAGAGATGGGAACAGATGAGATAAGGAAGTGATCAAAATCCTGTGACAAGATACTTGCTTGAGCTGACTGATTCCGGCAGGCTTTTTTTTTTTTTTTTGTCATCTGACTCAGTGCCTTCCTCCAACCTCCACCCTCCACCCTCCACCCTCCATCCTTCATCCTTCATGTTCTCAACACCTGGACTAATAAGTCAGCTCCAGACTTAACTGCATTTCTTTCCAAAGGGTTTTAGGGTGCATGGGAAACTAAGTCAGATGGAGTGAACAGAGACATCTTCCAGCTGCCTCCCGTTGCCCTGGTTCACTCTCAGAAGCACAGTGATAAAAAGCAAGGCCACCCAGGCCATGGGCCAGCCTAGTGGACTCTGGCCTCATTGCGCAATACCAGGCTCTGGGGCATAGACTCTGATTCCAAGTCAAGGTTAGAATCTCCGCTGCTACTTAACAGCTGGTTGAACCTGGGCTGGTGGATTGCTTTCTTTCACTCTCCTCTTGTCTTATCCACAATGTTTCGGAGGAGAAGTAATTCTTATTTTCATCCCTGTATGTATGGGAAAGCCCTCTAGTCCCCACCCCACCTGCATTGGCTTTTTGCCTTGCTCCTTGATTTCATGAAGTATGAACAACACGACACTCTTATGTGTCCTTTGGGTCATTCATCTTGCTCAATGTTCTCTGAGCTTCATGGATCTGGAGCTTGGGGGCTGAGAATTTGGAGAAATGCTCAGTCATTATTATTTCAAATATTTCTTTTTTTTTCACTTGCCCTTTTTCTTCTCCTTCTGGTCTTTTCATCGTTATATAGTCCTTGGATATGGTGAGGGTTTGTGTGGTATGTTTTCCCCCAATCTTATTTTCTCTTTCAGGTTGTAAGTTTCTCTTGTCATGACCTCACACTCAGATTCTTCCTTCAGCTGTGGCAGATCTGCTACGGAAACCATCAGAAACATTCCTTGTTTCTGTTATAATTTTTGATCTCTCACAGTTTCTTTTGAATTTTTTCTTAGAATTCCCATCATACTACTTACATCATAAACCTGTTCATACATGCAGTTTACTCCTTCCACGAATCTCATAACATAGTCATTTTTTTATAATTGTTGATGAAATACAATTCTAACAATTTGGCTATATCTTACTCTGGTTCTAAGGCTAGCTCAGTTTCTTCACACAATGACTATGTATTTTTCTTTGTTAATACTGTTGAAGTGACCATTGTGTTGCTAGGACAAAACACCTGACTGACAGCAGCTAATGGGAGGAAGGGTTTATTGTGGCTTACAGTCTCCAGGGAAAGCTTCACTAGGGCAAGGAAAGGATGTGAGAGCGGAAGCTGGGCATCATGTCCGGCCACAGTTGCTGGCAGGAAGCAGCAAGGGTTGTCTAAGCTGAGCACTGGCTGATAAACCTCATGGTCTGCCCCTGGAGACACACCTCCTCCTACAAAGCTCCACCTCCCAAATGACTAGTAGCTGGAGAACAAGCATTCAAAACACATCTCCCACTCAAACACCACAAATATATTGTAGCTTTTTTTGTGAAAAAGATGGGCAGGTTATACTGGCTAATAGGAACTGTTCTTGTGAGCTACAGTCACAGTAAGGTGTGCATGGGCCATAGCCTGGTCCAACCTGCTCCGTCAGCTGCTCGGTCAGAGTGCTTCTCCGATGTCCCTCACTTTGAAGTGAAACAGAATAGGGCTGAATAGTTCCTTTATTTCACACAAAAGTCACCAGCCTACTAGATTGGTATATTTCTCATTCTCCATTTCTGCCAAGTTTGGAAATGCCCAGCAAGTTAGTGTGTGGCAAAATAGTTTCCCTTGAGGGCAGTTCTGGTGAAGAACAGCTTGCTTTGGAGGGTTTCAGGACTGTTACTTGCTCATCCTCTCTGCTGAGTGCACAAGGGGTCTTGTCTGATAATCACCGTGAGGACCTGGAGAGCAGCCTGTAAAATGCCTGTTTTACTGTGAGGGTCCTGGTGACAAGGGTCCTTGGAGGGCTAGCTCTCAGACTCACCCCACCCAGCCTCCAGCACTCCAGAAGGCACTGCTTGGGTTTTCCTCTCTGGACTGTTTCTGCGGAGGTTCCTGCTTTCTGGTACTTTGTGGTTCTCTGGGTTGTCCATCAGTCTCTCCAATTTGTGTGGTTGGGATGGGGGTGAAGGGGAGCCGAGAGCTCTGTGACCTTACTTCTCTGCAAATCTAAGAACAAGCGCAGACTTTTAAGTTCCATGTTGACTTCCTGTTAGGACAGAGTGGTCACCTTGAGGCTTCTTACAGACATGTTGGACATAGAACTGAAAATCACTCTCCCCCTTTAAGAGACTCACATGAGCCACCATACCTGTGGAAGCCTGTCAAATACAACTGCTGCTGGCTGGCACAGGCTGGGTGGATTTTCCCATTTTGAAAAAGTTGACTCATTAGGGATATTTTTGTGATGTCCTGATACATCTAGTTCTCACTCTGTCCCACAAAGTAAAAGTATCACATCCTAATTGTTGCTATGAGACAGCAGAGGCTCCATTGAGCAGCATGACTCTGCCTGGCCTGGCCCTCCCAATACACAGTTGCTCACTGTGGGCCTCGAGTCCCCACCCCAGGTGAATGACTAAGCTGCAATTTCAAAAATAGCCTAAGCAAGAACAGGGTATTTGTACAGTGAGATAGAACAATAAATCCTACTTTCATCCAAAGTATGTCAGTGTAGTTACGATAGCATCAGGGGAACTGAGTAGAATGCCAAGTCAAAAAATCAGTATCTACTCAGCCCTCAGTGAGTTGGAGCCAGGGAGGAGGGAAACGGGGGTACCAACACAAGACTTGTTCATGCTGTGTGACTACTTATTGACAATGAATAAATTTTCAAAAAAAAAGGCAAAGCAGGGCTGGAGAGATTGCTCAGTGGTTAAGGCACTTGCCTCCAGTGCCTAAGGCCCCCAGTTCAATTCCCCAGTACCCACATAAGCCAGACCCACAAGGTGGTGGCCCTGGTGTTCTCTCTCTGCTTGAAAAAATAAATAAATAAAATATTAAAAAAGTAAAGCATATAGAGCATAAAAAGAGAAAAAATAATCAGTATCACCTTAACTAATAACAGATACGACTCAGGGCTGAATCTTTACATTATTTCTATTTTTAAAATTTTCTTTTCTTGCAGATTTTGTCCCACGGTTGATTTTCCTGTGCAGATAGGTATCAATTTGTTTCAGTATATCTCCTTCTGAGACATAGGAAGCATGATAAGTACTTTTTTAATGATAAATACATTTATTTTAAGTAATATATTTTATCAGCTTGAAATATTCAGTGCTAAAAAAGGAAGATAAAGAACCCTTCTATCACGAGATTAACAGATTTTAACAGATAGCATATTTACTTCAGTACATTTTTAAAGAGAAGTAATTTTATTAGTCAAAAATAATGACTTCTTAATTTAATTTTATTTTTGGTTTTTCACAATAGGCTCTTGCTCTACGAGGTAGGGTCTCACTCTAGCCCAGGCTGACCTGGAATTCACTATGTAGTCTCGGACTGACCTTAAACTCAAGGTGATGCTCCTACCTCTGCCTCTTGAGTCCTGGGGTTGTTATAATCCTAGAAGGCACTCTGCCTGAAGAGGATGCCTCACAGTGGCAGGCTCATTGCCTGGTGAGAGGAACTAGCTGAGGCTTTCAGATGGAGCACAGCCCGTGTCTGGGTGTTCCTTAGCAGTGAACAGCCTGAAATAATGCTCAATACTCTTTCAAGTTCCAGAAATTCTCATGACTAGAGATTGTCTTATCTTTCATTCTCTTTTTGTATTGGCATTATGGTTTTAGAGTTCTTGTTGCTTCCACATTCTTTAGAAAAAATTATATATATATTATTAACAAGTTAGACTTTTACCCCCTTGCCCTGACTCCTGTTACCCTGGGGGTCTCCTCAGTACAGTTGTGGAATTCACTGTGGGGTCATGAAAGTCCTTTTATTTTAGATATTAGTGCTCACCATTGAATTTTTGAACTGCACACTCTTGAGTTTCTTCTTGTTAAAATATTTAATTATTGCTCAACATTATAAACAAATATGAATGTTTCATATATTATTGCTCAACAGAGGCAAGTGGTAAGTCAGAATGAGGCAGCTTTGAGGAAGGTTTCTGCCCAAAAGGTCATTTCTCACCTTCCTTCCATCTGTCTTGGTGCATTCGCCAATGTCTTCCCAACCTGATTCTGACGTTACCACCTCTAGGAGAATTTTCTTACATTCCCCTGTAAGTGCTACTCCTCTCTGGCTCTCGGGGGTCTTCAGATGACATGGGACAGTGCACATGCTGCTGAATACTGTAATCCATACAAGAATAAGAACAATATTTGCCATCCATCTTTGAACAGAACCGGTCTTTTTCCCTCCTGTAATACACATCTTTTGTTTACATCAGAGATATTTTTGTTTTGTTTTTTATTTGAATGTATTGAGGTATGTGGTTATACGCTTTCATGTCTTATGTGTGTGCATGTGGAGGCCAGACTTTGATATCAAGGGTTTCCCCAACACTGTACATCTTAGTTATTCAGACAGGGCATATTACTGAACCCAGAGTTCTCTGGTTTAACTACACTGGCCAGCCAGCTTGCACAGGGAATCCACCTCTCTCTGCCTCCCAAGCCTTGACATTACAAGTGCTCACCACCTCTTCTAGCATTTACATGGGTGGTGGGGATCTGACCTCAGGTCCTCACACTTGTGCAGTAAGTGCTTTATCAACTGTGCCATATCCCCAGAATCTTCCAGAGGATTTTGATAGTTATTCAGATAGTGATTTTATGAGTGTTCCATATGTATCATACATGTTACAAAATGAAATTATAAATGTCCTCACCAACATGGTGTATAGACTTATTTGGGAGTTTTCTTCAGTCTGGCATGGAAGGTGGTCTGTAAGTAGATGCTTTATGTCCTTGAATATATTTTGTTTTTTAAGGTAGGGCCTTGCTGTAGCCCAGGCTGACCTGGAATTCACTGTAAAGTTTCAGGCTAGCTTTGAACTCACAATAATCCTCCTACCTCTGCCTCCCAAGTGCTGGGATTAAAGGCATGTGCCACCATTCCCAGATTGGTAACATTTTGACGGGCCATTTCTCAAGATCTTTCCTCCTTACCAATGCTTAAAAGTTCTTATTAATTAACTTGCACTTTGCTCCTATCAAGTGAAAGTATAAAGGATTTAATCTATGATATGATTTCAAACAGGTAAAAATGGGCACACAACTGTTAGCTCTTGGAGGCCAAGGAAGGTACGGGTTTATCTTTCATCACAGAGTACATTAAACAACACACATATTGTGGTTGATTTTCAAACTACTCTTTTTTATTGCAGGGCTGAATCATGGGGCTAAGGGGACCAAGTGGTGCCTTTGCAGATCAGGAAATAAAAGCAGAGTCAGAGCAGGGATGCTTTTAGCATCAGTGAACATTCTCCAAACAGGTTCTCTCTCTCTCTCACCTGCCCTCCCTCCACCCATCTTCCCCTTCCTCCCTCCCTGACCTTTCTGTGTGATTTGACCACTCCAAATGTGGAGACAGTTGCTCCCCTGCACCTGCATTGGCTGTAGGTCAGTGCCAACCTATCCTCAGCCTGAAGGCCAGATGGCGCCTAATGTGGCTTGTGAGTTACTAAAGACTTGAAAATGGAAAATGACTTGGAACATGGTAAGTTCCCAAGTAAACTCATGTAGGTCAATACAGACAAAGTCTGTCTCCTTTTCCTGAAAAGCCACATGAAGGATTTTTAAATTGAATCATTAAGACAATTGTCAAAATATGCTCCGTCTTTGTGGGCCATTTGTAAAATTGTGCTTCTTGCCTATTTATTTGTGATAGGGTCAGTGAACTTCTTGAAGGACTTTGATCCCTGGTTGACTGTCATCTTCTCCACCCTTGGGCCTGATATCATCCTGGACGGCTCCATCTGACAAACTTCCCTGCCTTCAAGAACCTTTACCTATGTGGCACTCTATGGTCACACCCTATTACTTTTCATACAGTCATTTTTCATGTTTGTTAAGGTCATTCTTACCTATGTGACCCCATCTATGTATGCATATATGTATGTATATATGTATGTATGTATGTATGTATGTATGTATGTATGTATGTATCATCTATCATCTATCTATCATCTCTCATCCTTCAATTATTCTAAACACACCATTAGTTCTTTGCTTTCTCTAGTACCTTGATGTCCCTCTCTTTTCACTCTTCATTTACCTCTCTATCATTTCCATCATTTTGTCTCTTTCTTTACCAGTTTTCTGAAATCTCTTATTCTACTCTTTCCACTATAGAGACTACAAACCTTAATTAACCCAGTGAGGGCATTCTTTTTTGCATGTAGCTCATTGATATAATACAATAGCCAGGATTGGTCTTCAGTATATTATGTCTCCAGTCTTAGAGACAAATTGGAGTCCTCCCAGTAATGGCAGCATTATTATATGTTCCTGGTCAACATGTTCTAATTCCATATAGTATTTCAGAACAGATGCCTTTAAAAAGCCCAACCAGCTCCTTTCTTTCCATTTCATACAATGGCAGCTCCCAACCTGGTGTTCTGTTTTGTGAGAAAACAAATAGTAATTCCCTGATTACTTATACTTTCCCATTTTGTTCCTTTCCTTTGTCCAAATGAAAAATACACTCTTCTTTTCTCACATTTTGAGGCTTAAATTTTCTTACTCCATCTCCTTGTGCATTGGCACATTAAAATAAGAATATACTGGCCTGTAATTTCCTGTCCCAGTCATTGATGACTTCCCACACTTAGATGTTTATTGAGGTCCCCCAAACAAGACAGGCTTATGTCAAAGCTCTTGAATATCCATCCACACCAGGCCAAAGGTAAGACTCTATTGCTGAGGATACCATGAACTGTCATCACACAACACCCATAGGCCTTGCTAGATCCAGAATGGTAACCAGCTCCCAGATGGTAGTATGTGCAGTGTTGGAAGTTGTTACATGAGCTGCCAGGGGAAATTGGTCAGTGATATTTGGAAAAAGCAGAGGCTGCTAATATACAATACTGACTGATATGAGAATGCTGAGGACACTACTATGTGGAAGAGACCAGCAAGTTAAGAAGTGCTCATCTGTGCAATATTGGTGCTAAACCTAGATGGGTAATCAATGGCTTACTAATTGTCTAAGAGATCCACTCAGAGGTAAGGAACCCTTAACTGGAACTGATATCCATGGCAAAATCTTATTGGGATCGAGAATCCAGGCTCCAAGGGGGAAACTCTCACTTCGAGAGATCTACAGAGAGGCTACCTCCATTAGAATTTCACCAAATCAACAATGTTTGTTTCATTTAACCTATACTGATTTCATTCTCCAGTGGAGGTTCTGTTTGTATTTTTCAGGAGGCAGTGAGAACAGTGGACAACCCAATTTGACCAACAAGACATGAGATTATGGCTGACACCCAGGCAGGAGATGAACCACCTCTAACCTATCACATAGAGCCCAAATAGAACCTATGAGAAAATGGCGAGATAAACAAAAGACCTACCTCACATCAAGTGTGATAACCTTGAAAGGACAATCAAGACAGACACTGAGGATACCCAACACAAACCAAAGCAGAAGTCCAGAGACACTTAAGACCTCAACAATAAAGCAGACTTAAAACTCACCCACCATGACTCAGGGATCTGAGCAGAAGAGGGGGCAGAAAGATTGTCAGAGCCATGGTGGGGGCAATATTCAGAGTCATTGTCCTCTCAGCAACAACACACAAAGAAAAAAACAACTGGCTAACTCTTGTACAGTTCATAACCCCCCACCCCATGGACTGATCCAGTAAGCCCACCGGAGAGGGCCCCCAACGGGTTGTAGACAGGAAGGAGGGAAATAGGGGTACCATCACAAGATTTGCTCATACAATGTATCTATTTACAATGAATATATTTTTTATAAAGAATACACATTTCCAATAGGTGGACTCTCTTGCCTATAAACTTCCTCCACTATTTCTCTCTTTTGTTTCCTGTTTTTATGTTTAGAGCCCATGTTCTTGAAAGAATTGTCTTTATTTATTACATCCACTGGATTTGATCTTCAAAATTATTTCCTAGAAGCTAAGTTGGAAGAATGTTTGCAGGTCTTTGTCTTGATTGATGTCTTATAGATGCTGTTACAATCATTTCTTTCTTTCTTAAGTATCCCAAGTGCTGGGAACACAGCATATGCTACCACTCTCAGCTCCTTTACAGTATTTTCAGACCACCACTTTCCTTGATTTTTTTCCTCCATGTCTTTGTATGTTCCCTCAGAGTTATCTTGCTGCCCACTATTCTTCTGCCTGTACCTCTATATAGGTTCTGTTTGTGTTAGATGATCCTTATAGAAGGCAGAAAAGCACCCTCTCCAAAGGTGTAGACATCCTCATTGTCAGAACTTGTAACCTGGTTGCCTTGCATGGGACTTAAAGTGACTGTGCAGACTGGACAGATATGATTAGGGATCTTGTCACAGGAAGGCTAATTCTAGGTGCCTAGCAGAGCCTAGTGCAGCCACAAGACAAGGGAGGCAGGAGAATCCATAAAAGAGATAAAACAATGAAAATGAGGGTAAGAGTGAGTCCTCTAAGGGTGGAAAAGGCAGTTTGGGGACTGCTCGTTAACCTTCCATAGAGAATAGAGCTTCACAGTTTCCAGATCCCCAGAACTGGAAGATGGTACAGAATCTTTGCCATGAAATATAATACATTCCATTGCTTTGAGCAACTTTGTGGTAACTAGTCGCAGTAGTCTTGGGGTGCTAGGATGATCCTTCGCTGGTCTCACCTGAGACTCTGGGTCTGAGTTCATCCATCATCCTACATTAGTTATGGTAACTTTATTGCTATAAGTCATTCACCTGCTAAATATGTAATTCCTTAGTTATAATATAGCTTAGATACTGCTTTATACCAGTATTGGGTAGGAGAAAACGTCAGCAGAATGTCTCTTCTGTCAAGCTGACATAGTTCCCTCCATCTTTAACATCTGGCAAAGAAAAAAATATATATAATAAGGAAGAAGATCATGGCACGGGTGTATGATGGGTGTTTATAGACATGGCCCATAAATAGGGTGTTTTTCTTTTTTTCACATTCTATTGATCACATTTCAATTGCATAGTGCTATCCAATTGGAAAAGATACAGGGACATAGATTCTATTTATGAGACCATGATAAAAGAGCAAATGTGGATTTTATTCAAAGCCTTTGGAAATGTTTTCCAAATCTGTTATTTCTATGTCTGGCCTATTTGGAGGCAGCTGGAGTCACACAGCCAACTTCTTGCTGGATAGCTTCACTCAGAGATATCTAAGAGCCTTGATCCCAACAATAGTTCCAACGTTATGTCTCCTCCAGTGTTTCTATGCCAGTGAATGGTGTCACTGTGACACAAGTCAAGTACCTAGGGGCCATCTGTGACTTCTCTTTCACTCTGTCCACCTCCAGGCCAACAGAGAGTGAAGGAAATCATTATGTTTCCGATCAGTTCCTCCTTCCAGCATTGTAGTGGCCTCTTTCATCCATGCCCTTGTCCCTCACCTAGACCACTGCCTTAGAACTGAAATCCCTACCTCCATTCTTGTCGCCCACGAGTCCTTTTATTCATATCATGTCACAAATTATCCTGTTTTAATGTAAGTCCCCCAACTTCTGCCATTCCCCAGTTCAAGATAATTATTTCTTGAGGACCTCAGTCTGATTCCTAGAACCCATGTAAAAAAGGTATGGTGGCACACACTTGTAACACCAGTCCTGGGGAGACAGAGACAGGAGGACCCCTAAGGCTCACAAACCAGTCCATCTAGCCTAATTGGTCAGCTCCAGCAAAATAAAGAGCCTTGTCTCAATGAAGGTGAACAGTACTTGTGAGTATGCCACCTGAGGTAGTCCTCTGGTCTCCATATGCACACACAAACAAGTGCATATGCACTCACACAGATATACCTGCACACACAACACATGCACACACATTTAAAGTAAGAAAAAAGTCATAATACAGTATAGAAGGTCCTTCCTGCCTCATTTCCTATGCATAACTCCTGTGTTATTCCAAGGTCTGCTATAAACATGGTATTGCTATTATACCAAAACCTGCTTCATTTCTTTAGGCCTCTGTGCTGTCTCTTCTCTTTTGATCTTTACACACCCTATTCTCCTTGCCTAGCTGCTTCTTCCTTTTCCTTCAAACCTTACTGGTAAAAGTGGGGAGGCTCAAGACTTATCAGCGTGTGAGAAGTGACAGTTGAATGTTCGGCATCAAATGAGACAGTTCTTAACAGATATAGACCATTCTGGATTACCTAGTTTCTATTTTTAGTAGCCTCCCTGTCAGATGTTCGCATAATGCATCTTTTATTTTCAACACAAGGACCTTTAAGCTCGCAACATTAAAGCAGCCTTACTACTCACCCACCACGACTCAGGGAACTGAGCGGAAGAGGGGGCGGAAAGATTGTGAGAGCCGTGGTGGGGGAGACTGTCCGGAGGCATGGCACCCATCAGTAACAACACACTTGGGCCAGGAAGACCGGGATGAGTACTAAGATATCCAGGATCCCTTGCCACAAGGACTAATAAAGACAGCCCACGAAGGAGGATATACAACTGATCAGGGATGGGGAGGGGGGAATTGGGGAATTCGGGATAACAACGCATGGTTTGCCCACTAAATAATGTAACTCATTATGGACAATAAATATATATTTAAAAAAAATGAGACAGTTCTATGATGCCCTCCAAAGCTCGGGGCCCATCGCAGAAGAGGAGGCAGAAAGAA